>SWBL01000364.1:0-49028 GCA_024195585.1 Aureobasidium sp. EXF-3400
TAGCTTTATAGGGCTAAGCTGGTAGATCTCCCTCGCTGCTGCCAAGATGATTCAAATAGGCAAGGGAAAGATGCACCCTCTGACTCGGCTAACGTCGATGTCGGCTGAGAAACGTAGACTGACAGACATCCCAAGGGAGAGAGTTTAATAGCGCAAAGCGGCATAGATGTCCGCATTACAGGGCCAAGGAATATGTATGTTATAGCATCTACATTGGAGTGTGATCAGAGACGGCGGTCCTGTTTACCTGCCTAGATACATATGATAAGTGGATACTATCATGCCGTCAACAAGCAGAAACAGCGGAAAACTTGCTCGTTATGCCCGTTCACGAGCGGAGTAACTAAAGGTCTCTTAGAGGTGCCAAGTAGAAAGGATTCCCTTTAGCATATCTTCGACCTCGGAAACATATATAATACTACCCAATAAGGAAGAAGCAATTGGCGGCAGACGCTTTTGCCTAGAGTACAATGTACCTTAAGTTTTACGCTACTATAAGACGCTATCCGAACAAGTAAGGTGTAAAGAGGGGCTAGTGGTCCTCGGAAGGAATGGGTGATTCTTTCTACATTGGGCCAAGATTAGTGGCCTTAGAGCTGACTCCGATCATCGTCTCCATCCCTATTGCATACGACCCATATTCGTGCCTCCCATCGTATACCGCTAACGCGTTAGGCTTGCATGAATTAGCGTTGACTCCTTCGTTTTGCTTTCCCCTCTTTTCATAGGCTTCCAATACTGGAAGGATCCCGAATTAGCCCGCAAAGAGCGACTTCGACATATAAAGACAACCTTGTTCTTCCTCTGTCTCAACTCATCTCTTTGCTCTTTGTCTGCTAGAGCATCATCCAAGGCCTTTACGCTGCTTTGCAAAAACAAGATGTCACGCTTTACTTCTGTATATCTGCTCTGCCTTTGCCTCTGTTTTACCTTATTCTCCTCTCTCTCACTTTGTGCTCCATATACCACAGCACTGTCCAAGCGGGACAGTGCGCTATGGACTCTATGGAACAGTATTCCAGGATCCTAGAAGGCTGGGGGCGACTCGGCAACTATGTTTAACATCGACCCTGCTTCTCCTGGCATGTGGGGGATCACATACATGTATGGGTGCTCAGGCATTATGATCACCGATGTGGCCCAGAGCGCAGTCGTTATAGGTCACCTTCAGCAGGTAAGAAGAACTCACAAATGCAGCTCTACATGCTAGAATAGGCAACAAAGGCTAATGCATCATCCCTCTTTCAAGGCAAGCGGCACGGGTTGCATCAACATAAGTACACATATCCTAGTGTTGATAAGAGTACGGTGTACGGCCGAGCTGCCTATTACACTGCAACACTCTTAACAGCCAACATCGTGGGGCGCTGACTGATGTTATACAGATGACCCAACATCAGTAAACAACTGGATTCAAAAGCTCCGGCTAGCTACTGATGCAGTATGTAATGTAGCACCAACGTGGGAGAGGTACATCTAGTGACTAACATGGATGACCAGTTTGATCCCTCATCATCCACTACTGTTGATCTACTCTACGACGATACGCAGGGTAACAGTCGAGGTCTGGAGCTTATAAAAACTTGGCTGCAAACCGAGTGGGGTTATCCAGGAACGATTGGAGTGCAGCCTTACCCAGCTAGTAGTGGTACTGGTGAACCCGACAGGAATAGCCTACGGGGCCTAGCAGCCGTACAGGTAGGTGCTCACATGCATACACTCACGCATATATCCTGCTACCACTTTGGGTGTGCAACACCTTAGGCAAAGCTAACATGCCGTCAACATAGTGGATACCTGGTCAGCCTGGCACCCTTACTAGGTACTTTAACATGGAGGAGCCTCTTAAAACCCCTTCTACATAGGAAGACAATACTAGGGTTTGCAATACACACAACGGGTACGGGTGATGGCTATGGGCGAATCAACCATTATTGATCTGGCAGAAGCCATATGTAATCAGAGTCGACTAGTCAGACTCCATGTTAGAGCGGTGGAACATCGGCCTTATGTCCAGTGACGTATTTATTTTGCGCGCGTATGTAATCAAGAAGCGGGGACACTGTTAGTTACGCCGAGAAATCTCATGACCTTTGTCCCCAACCCATCATCTATCCCCCTCGCTTCTTTTATTGCTATCCTCCATTCTTGCTACTTCCCTTCCTTATGTGCAACGTCCTATATGAGTTGATACTGTACCCTCTACATACATTATCCAACAGTTCACTACCACCGGCAATCTGCTTGCTATGTCGTCACATGCACCGCTTCCGACAGACGTCTTGCTGATAATCTGTGGGCACTTGGGCGAGAGAGATGTAGAAAGCGTCATCACTTTTGCTCTCGTCTGCAAAGAATGGGAGGGGATTGCAAGAACACTTCTACACCAGAGTATCAGCTTTGTTGTGACTTCGCAGGCCGAACTTGCAGAGGACGTTAAGAAATGCAATTCGCGCTTAGAACGCACTGCTAGCTTCAAATATGTTCGTCGCCTTGAGATTGCTGGTCCTGGGTTCGTATACGGAGGGTGGGAGTGCCCCATAGCAGATGCTTTGCGCTGACAGTAGATAGCCCTTACAAAGTTCAAGGTCACGGCAGCCATCCCGACCCTGGATGGCGATTTGTCCCTGTACAGAATGATCCTGACGAGACGCTGGACGCAATTAGATCGAATGGAAGACATCCCTTTTCTCTACATCTCGAACACCGGATCGGACGGATCAGAAGATGGGAGACAGTACATGAGGACTCCTGGCATCCTCTTGCCTCATTAATTGCCCAGCTGCCAGGGTTGACAGACGTGGTGTACAACTGTGCGAGTACAGTACCTCTCTGCATCCTTTCAGTGCTACGCCAGCATCAGTGTAGATTGCATGTGAATACCTTTAGGGTTCCCGCGCTCTCTGAGACACTGAGTACTGAGTTCATGCAGCTTGTCACTTCGCCTTGCCTCTACTCAGTACGTGCAGCATATCTACCCACAGACGCCAACCTAGCCGTTCCGGGGACCGAGTCTTACTATGACGAGGAGGCCCTCATGCGTCTTGTTGCTGGGCTAACGCCTAACCTAAAGAAGATGACCATAGTCCGGAAAGCTGGGGGGACGATACCTGTAGGGACCCAAATGCCGCCATGGACCGGATTCAGGGTGGTTGGAGCAGTTTTACCAGCGTTTGCACGTGGTTCTCTATGGAAATTAGCGCTACTGCACGAAACTATCATAGGTTTGGGAAACATCGAGGCATGGAGTAGGCATACCGACTTTCGGGCCTTGGCCGTGCTAAAATTATCAGCCCCCACATCTACAGAGGCCTTAGACTTCCTAGCAACGATGAACTTGTCGAGTCTGAAAACACTCTGGATTGTAGTACATAAGAACATCACGCGTACAGACGATGCTTTCGAGGCCACCAATCGGCTCCTTCTAGCCATCCCACCGTTGTTTGAGCTTCGCCTGGAACGAGCTGTCCAAACACTTCCACTGGTCCAAATCGTCGGACACCATGGAAGCGCACTGCGGAATCTATCCCTCTTGCCCTCGAAGGAACACACCACATATCGTTCAGCGTGGTCAGAGTACTATGTACAAACCTGGACGCTACTAGTAGGGCTACGCCGGTGCTGCCCCCAGCTTGAGTACTTGGCCATTAGCATTCGCCGCACAAAAGGTAGTAGTGCAGAGGTTAAGGGGTATCGAATGTTAGGGTCTCTGCCAAGGCTATCTCATCTGGACCTGACTCTAGATGCATCTGACTACTCAGTCCTATGGTCGTGGGAGGCCTCGCATAACGATGGTGGGAGGGTGACAAGAAGCTGGCCAGATCCTCCTACCGACTCATCATTCGATGACTTCGATCAGCAGATATACCCTCAAACATTCATAGGGTCTGGGCCCCAGGCACGTAACGGGCATATCCGCCATACGCTCATCAATTGCGCTATCGACGAACGTCTAGCTCGAGCTATTGGTAAAGAGATCTTGGCAGGGCGTCAAGGAAGCTATACCCGGCTGAAAAGCGTGCAAATACAGCCAGTAGGAGGAGGGGAGTTCACATCTCAGGTGGCAGTACCATTCACTCTGGCGACTGTCATTGACGAGATCAGCCGATCGTGGGTGATAACGTGTAACTATGATGACGAAAAGGAAGACAAGATGGCACTGAGGGAAATAAAGACACATCATAGTCCACAGATGAGATATGGGCCCTGGAGTAATGAAGGGCTAGAGGAGCCAGCGATGTCAGTATTCCGACAAGTGTGGCCTGATGATGGGGAAGGAGATTGGCGACGTGAGTGGCATAGTTATCCGCTTAGTAGCATTCCATGATGAAGGATAAGACATTGGAGGAAAGCATCTAAGACCCTAGCTACAATGTCATCAATGAATGTCCTAACTGATAGATTGGTTGGTCTTTTACTGAAAGATCAATCGAATCCAGTATGGCGGGGTCGTTTGGCACGCCCGAGATAATTATTTTACACTTGAAACACCTCCCCCCCGGAAGACCCATCTTCTATCTTACTGGGAAACAGCCAGATGTCCATGTAGTACTGAGAGTTTAAAGTCCATACAATGCGACAAGATTCGCGCCATTCAGAAATTCTATAAAAGCATTAGGTAGGTAGATATTGTAGTCTGTACTTTGCCATCATGGTTTTAAAGTTCGCCAAGAACTGTGCCTGCGACAATGCGCCTGAAATTGCAGTCAAGGTCACCTTAGCTAATAGTTGGTTGGTTGGTTGGTTGGTTGGTTGGTTGATTCTTGTATTTAGCTAATAGATTGGTCGGTTGCACTACAACCCGTCCGAAAAGGGTTTCGCAGGGTTATGTTTTGGGCGCTTGGCGAGGTGAAAGTGAAGTTGAACCCGTAGTAGAACCCCGATTCTGTAAGTCACGCCGACATGGTCTAATATTTATTATACTGTTCCAGAATAGAGAGATTGGCTGTAAGAATCGATCGCACCACTCAAAACTCAAGTGTAAGTTGTTTATAGATAGATATTGTCGCCCAAACATCGTCAGCGCAAGTGTCGAAGTTCGCCAAGAACCGCGCGCGCAGCTTTCCCACCAAGCTTGTACAGGTGTACAAGGTTGCCCTGACACCATGGATATCTACGAGACAATAAATGTAACACTCTACAGACTATACAGCAATCTCTTCATTTTCTTCATCAGATGAATCTTGAACCATACGTAGCAAGCGATTGGATTTTTGCAAGTGAGGGGCTGGATGTTCAACGGGCCCATCGCTTTTTTGACTCAGGGCCGCTTTCTCACTGCCAAACGTATGTTTGCTGACCTGCTCCAGACCAGCCACAGAAGGTACAAGATCAGCTTTCAAACAGGCTAGGGCACGAAGAGCATAGTCGCGACATGAGTCGCAACAATTTCGGACAAGCTGAGTTGACGATGTGCCGTGTTTCTCAAAATATGCATGGATCTCGGCAAATTTGGCGAACATCCGTGCGAACTCAGGACCATCACAAATCGGCGTCTTGCTAGGAGCATTGACTAGTGCTCCATCTGCGTTGTCTAAACTGCTCAACGGTATGTCGTCTAGTAGCTGCGACAGGTAGGTACCAGGAGACTCTTCAAGTGGAGTCACCGGCTCGATGATTCGATGGCCACGGACTTTTTTCACCCGAGTCTTGCCATCCCGACTTTGAAGACCAGTGTTCTGATCGTTCATCTCACCACTCGGCTCTGATTCCGAATGTACAGTGGTTGGATCACCGCTCTCCACACGCTTTCTCTTCCGAGAGCTATCTTTCGCCCGAGCAGTAGGGAATGGCTGCTGCTGCGATGTTGTCGGAACCACAGGCATCAACTCCAGCACGTCTTCCCGGATACCAGAAGCCGTTGTGCTCAAAGTGCCGTTGAAGAATTTAACGTCTTCTGGAATGAGCTTCCAGGTCTTCAAGATTCGGGTTCGAGGAGGACGGTTCGCAGGGTCGAGACGTCTTTCAATAGCACTACGCCAACCGATCACGGCTTGTTGCTGATCGGTGATGTTTGCACTAGTGATAGCCACTTCGCTAAGCATTCTTTTGGACAGGTCTTTGACAGACTCGGCAGGTCTCATGGAGGAGGGAATGTTGTCAAACCAGTCGTCACCCCACTTCTCGGCAATGGATTGCTGGTGGGTGTCTTTGGACCACTGAGCAGAGGTGCCAACAACGACCATCACTTTGACTACTTTGTGATTAGGAACACTCTCGATAAAAGCTTGTTCGTTCCGGAGGTTAGGATCGGGATGAGTGTCCCACAGGTTGTTGATTTTCACCCATCGCCAGATATATGCAGCTTGTACACTAGCACTCTCCGCATGGTCAGCTGCGGCAGCAAGCAGGTCACTCGCCGCTTGGATAGGAGAGACATCGGGTCCAGGGTTGTTCAGATAATCCCACAACGAGACGTTTGGATCATCTGGAAGTTTCTGACAACGGAGTTCGCTCTCAACGTCGGCAGGCGACATCATCTGGAGCCGGGCTTCGATTTCTCCAGCATCCGCTCTAGCCCGAAGGGATTGATTCTGGCGCTGAATTTGAGACGGTGTCGGAGCGACCGGCCCAGCCACCACTTCGGTACCAGCAGATGTAGAGGACCGCGGTGCGAAAGACATTGCCGAGGACATATTTGCATTGTCACGGACAACATGGTGGCGCTGCGGGGAAGCGACATCGCTCAAGCCATCTGTAGTCGCTGCAGCAGTGGTAGACTTTGGTCCAAGTCGATAGACAACACGTGTGCGGACACTCTTTGCGCCCGCCATTGTTAAACTTGGAGTGACGACTATAATTCGGTTCTTTGACGAGCTTATCTGTAGCTACAGATAAGTTCCCCACCCGTGAGCAAGAGAAAAATCGCGCAAAAGAGAAAAAAGCAAGGTAGGAAGATAAGAAATGGAAGGTAAAGAAAAGCAAGAAGAGATAGAGAGAGAGAGAGTGAGAGAGAGAGAGAGAGAGAGAGAGAGAGAGAGAGAGAGAGAGAGAGAGAGAGAGGAAATAGTGCGCTAAACTAAATTCTAAAAGAATGCAGAGGATGGCGGGGAATCGGAAAGCATATATATTGACTTCGACAAGGGTGGGGATAATCCAGGCTTGGCCCTGCGCGTCCCCACTGGACAAGCCCACATTCCGCTAAACCAGTTTTAACGAGCACTGCGACTTAGTACATACTCATTAGCATACAGCAGAGAGAGAGGTCACGCATGTAGATCTCGCATTACAGGTTGATAAGAAAAACTAGAAGAGGCGCAAGACACACTAGTCCCCATTGAGTAATCATGTTCCGCTTTTTTCCCACTGCTTACTTCATCTTTGCTCACTTCCAATCAAACGAACGGTCGAATGCAACAGAAGATATCAACAGAGAAAGTGAGACGCACCCAAAGATTGCTAGCTATGGAATTCGTATTTCGGCTCTCCGACAACGCGTCGAACGACACCCCCATTACGCTACCACAGCAAGACGACGCGTCCAACACCGAAAGACGCGTCCAAGAAATTGTTTCCAAGCTCGTGTATCTTCCAGAGCACAAGGCGCTTGTGTGTCAAGAGCACGGGTACGCCATCGAAGGTGTGAAGGGACATCTGCAGAGAGAGCACAAGACTTCCGACAGCGACGTGGTCAAGGCCGTCATTCAACACTACAGCAGCTATGAAGTTGCAAGAGTGGACGATATCGGGCCCCCCGAAGCAGGACAGGCAGCCATCGAGTGTCTACTCGCTCCGGTCCGTGGTTTTAGCTGCGCGTACAGGATCCAGCAAGACCGCACCGACCACGCTCACGATGCCGAAAGGAGCGAAGCAGAGCCATGTGGCCACATCTCTACCAACCGAAAGAAGATTGGCAAACACTGCCGGGAATTACACGGCTGGAAGTGGACAAAAGCAGACCGTGAGTGCTGGACAGAGGTCTACGTCCAGGCATTCTCGGTCATTGGTGGACACCAGAAATGGTTCATCGTCAAGACTCCCGATCAGGCAGCCAGGGAAGCGGCCAGCATTCGCGAATCTCTACCCCAAACCAAGCAGAACCAGTTCGACAGCATCAAAGGCGACTTCCAGAAGTTGAAGGAGCAACACCAAAAAGAGCAGGAGATACTGTTAGACAAGGTGGAGAAGTGCGAGAACACCGGATGGTGGAACAAGACAAGATGGAGAGAGCATCTTCAGAAGTGCAATCTGATCCATCTGTCGTGGGTTGGCCGACTGCCCGGGAAGGACGAAGAGGCAATGCTCAAGGTAGCAACAGTGGTAGAGATGATGGTCAAGAGAGGTGTCTCAGGACTGAACTCGATGCCAGAAGGTCTGCGACGTTGGCTACGAAGTGCAGAGATGCACAAACCAGATGTGAGACCGCTCGCCCGATTGCAGAACTCCGAGAGTCAAGAACGGTACACTAGATACTGGATACGGATGATCTGTTATTGTCTACGAGTCTGGAGCACTCGCGATAACAACAACGAAGCTGCAGATGGTGAAGTGGACAGCGATGACAACAATCACCACGACACGGAAAGCGACAGCGACGAGACCAACGACGAAGACGATCCCCACGCAGAACCGCAACACGGCGAACGCTTACAACGACGACGGCAAGCACAAGATTAGATGTACGATGCCCGCAGACTCTTCCCATGGAACGACCAACTGGAAAGCGCGATACAAAAAGTCTGGACATCGGTCATCTACGAGGGAGACACATCATCAGTAGAAGACGATCAAATCACGGCGATGGTGGAACTTTGCAAGGTGTTGTTGTTCAGAAAAGTCTGGAACGACCGCTTCGACAGCGCTGTAATCCACTTCATGGCCGTCATGGGTATCGACGAGACGAACGCACGGTTGCGCGATGGCAACGACTACTCTTACATGATAGCCGGACTCGTGTACGTGTCCAGGCTCGTGGCCGCCGAGGCTTTGCTCCCGTCGCTCGAGCGCGAGAACCAAGGAGAGGCCGAGTTCGAAGCGTTTCTCGAGCAGAGAAAAGAGTTCTTCGCCGACGGATCGATGAGCGTGATGGCAGAGATGTTAAGCTTGCTAGCGTACGGAAAGAAGATTGCCAAAAACTTCCACGCCTAAGGAAAACTGCACTAGACCCGCGACGGAGCAGGCGTTGCTCTCGGCAGCATCGAATTCACAGTGTACAACTTCAAGTCCATGGCACGCTCGGCTCTGGATGACTGCGAGGACTACATGTGGCGGGATCTCATGTGGGCCGGCCGGAAGGAAGACCGCTTCGTGTTGGATCTCGATAGCATCGTCGATGACATGACGGTGAAGAAGAGAGGCTAGTACTTTGGTGCAGACCCGAACCAGGATCTCGAAGCCCGAGGTCTGGACTGGATGCTGAAGAGGATGCTAGACTCGAAGCACGGCAAGAAGATGCGTAGCAGCAGAGATGGCCAGTGGCAGTCGAGACTGGTGGCCGACCATCTCCGAAGAGTGGACAAGTTCAGAGAGCTCTTCTTGTTCTGCGTACACGTCTTAAGCGGACAACCCGCAAGAGGTACCGAGATCACTAGTCTACGGTTCCGCAACGGGGTGGCCAACCACCGCAATGTCTTCGTCTTGGACGGTAGAGTGATGACGGTGACGAGCTACCACAAGTCACAGGCAATGCTCGACATGCCGAAGATGGTGCCGCGCTTCTTGCCATGGAGATTGGGCCAGATTGCAGTCATTTATCTCACCCACGTACGAGTGTTCGCCGAGTTGCTGTCCGTACAGGTCCAGTACGGTCAAGGATGGAGCGACTACATCTGGGCGGATTCCAACGGTCCATGGGAGACGCAGAAGCTCACCGACACGATGAAACGAGAGACGGCCAAACGACTAAAGGTGAAGCTACACACTCAGAACTACAGACACGCCGCCGTCTTTCTCGGCAGAAGATTCGTCGGTCCAAGGTTTGCTAAAGGCTACAGAGAAGAGGCCGAGGATCCCGAAGAAGCCCAAGCAGGCGACGACGATATCGAGGAAGAGGGCAATGCTATCGAGCTCCAGAAAGCCGGCGGTTTCAGCACCGGAGCCGGCAGATATGCAGTCAGAGCCGACATCTTGAAGTATCTCAACCAGGAGTCGATCGACATCTTCGGCGATCTTAGCGAGGTCTGGCACGAGTTTCTAGAGCTCGACCACAGAGATCCGAAGAGAAAACGAAGAGCGGAACCCGAGTGCGATAAGGGTGGTAACGACGACAATGACGACGGGATGCAGAACGTCGATTTTGGGGGTTTGAGAAAGGAAAGATTGCTCAAGAGACTGCCGGCATCAAGGAGAGGAGCAGCCGCCGCCGCCGCCGCCGCCGCTGCAGCTGTTGATCTGACGCCATTTCTACAACAATCCGAGAGACAGCAAAGAGAGATTGAAGAGTTGCGGATGAAGATAAAGACGCAAGAGCTCGAACTAAGGTTCCGGCAAGAACAGCACTCGCCCAAGACTCCGAACATTGGCTTAGGAATCTACAACACAAATCACGGTCTACCGACACCAGTCACCGAGGAGAGTGGTAACAAGAACACCACGTACGGGAACACCGACACTGGAAGTTATGATAATAACAACAACCCGATCTACGTCGAGGACGATAGCCGGGAAAACGAGGATCTGCAACACGGAGGCCATCATCAACGCTACCCGCAGCAGTCACGACAACAGCATTAGCAGTACCGCTTGGACAACAGTCCAATCGTCGAACGAGGCCGGAGAAGGCTTGAGCAGCGACAACGATTTAAAAGAGCGACGCCGCGAGAACAAGAAAGAGCGATACGCAAGGCACTTAAGCTTCCCATGGACGACGATGACACGACGACAAAGATTAGATACCGATCGAAAGCGCAAGGAGAAGCACTGCAAAGAATCATGCACGGCGACTTTAGTGTTCTCACCGTCGTTCTACCGACCGCTGGAGGCAAGACTCTGCTCTTCACCGCACCGGCTTGTCTGGAAGAAGACGTCGGGGTGACGATCGTGGTGGTACCATTCCGAAAGCTCATCGACGAGACGGTGAGAGATGCCTAGAAGACGGTGGGCGACTGCGAGGAATGGAGTCACAGCACCATCGATCCAGCGGCTCTTGTGATCGTCAGCGTGGACAAGATGCACGACCACTTCTGGTTATACGCCCGACAGATGGTGGAGCAAGGCCGATTAAGACGAGTGGTGGTGGATGAATGCCACTTGCTAGTGACTTCCCACAGCTGGAGACCGCATCTCGTCGAGCTGGAGAAGCTTAAGTCACTCGGCGTGCCGATGGTGATGCTCACCGCCACACTGCCACGATACATGGAGGTCGAGCTTCGACGTAGTCTAGGAGTCGGTATTGGGATGATGTCGCTCATCCGGGCGTGCACAGCGCGAGAGAACATCACTTACACCGTCAGGCAAGACATCGGCAAAGGGAAGCTGGTCGAAGAGACGGCTCGAGTTTGCGAGGAAGTCGAAGATGAATTGTGCAGAGCCAGAAAGGAGAAGGCGGTCATCTACTGCCGAAGCAAGAAAGATTGCGAGGAGATGGCAGAGAGATTGGGTTGCGGACTCTTCTACGCTGGACACGTCGACGGCGAGGAAACGCTAGAGCAGTGGAAGGCGAAAGGTGGGTTCATCGTGTCGACAACAGCTCTCAGTACCGGACTCAACTACGAGGCGGTCAAGGCCGTCATCCACTCCGGACTCCCATACGGACTGATCGAATTCGCTCAAGCATCCGGCAGAGCAGGCAGGGATCCCAGCGAGAGAGTGGACTCGATCGTACTACTTGAACAAGGATGGGAAGAAGAAGAACGACGAACACGCGAACTTTTCAACGAGGCACCCGGACCGGATGGAATGGCAATGATCGAATACATCAAGACCGAGGGTTGTCGAAGACTGGTTCTAGGGAAGTATTTTGATCCAGCAGAGACAGTCAAGGAATGCCACGACTACAGCAGCGACAACAATAGCGACGACGACGACGACGACGGCGACAAGGACGAACCCGAGACCGAGACCGATGGCAATGACTTTCAACACTATCAACACTATCAACTCCCACGTAGGAAGCACGATACTGCCGGCAACAAGGCTCCGTGCGACAAATGCGGAGGCGGCATGATCGCTGCAGGCACAGAGCAGGTCAGACAGTCCGAACTGGAAAAGGAGATGATCGAGGACGCCATAAATGAGATCAAACTCGGTTGCGTGATCTGCTGGATGAAGTCAGAACAGCGAGACTCCCATCTGGAGCACGGCGGGGTTGAGTGCGAGGCTCAAAGATTGACAATCACAGACGAAGCCGACGAGACAACCATCATCGATGCCGACACATTCCGCAAACAGATCAAGTACGCGAAAGGGAGCAAGACTTGTAGGAAATGCGGCATCAGCCAGAAGATGTGCAACACAAGACAAGACGCAAAACAGAAATGTCAATGGCCCGGAATCGCGATACCGGTGCTAATGACGGCCGTTCGAGACCCGATCGGCAGAAACATCATCCGACAAGCTGGATTCGAGGCGAAGCGGGTGGTGGAAGAAGAAAAAGAAGGGTGGAAGGCTTACGTAGTGTGGTGTGGACAGGCCCGAGATAGGCGGTTATGGGGAGAGATGGTAAGCAACTCGATGTGGGTGGTGAAGGAGTTCTTGGTGTACAAGAGTGGAGAGAGGATGAGGCAATTTAATGATGATGATGATGATGATAATGATGGTGAGGACGGCACTTCGTCTTTCGAGGATCTGGACATGGACATGGACTTGGACGATGACGACTTCATTCTGATCGACTCTGGAACCGTAGAATCCGCGAACCCGGAAGGAGGAGAACAACAACCCCAACAGCAACAAGGACAACAGCAACAAGGACAACAGCGACAAGGCAAGTACGACAGCCCAGATGCTAGTACCACAGCCGTGGAGAGACTGGAACGAGCTGGAAAAATACCCAAAGTGTCGAAGCGTCCGATATGCATAGAGGTCAGCAGCAAAGAAGCATTCGGAGCGAAGCTATCGATATACAGAGGATGTTGCCTAGTCTGTACGGCGCGATCAGGCAAGACAGAACGCTCCCACACGTCATGGAGGGCTTGTCCATTGGTGGAGAAGCTAGACTTGACGGAGAGAATGGAAGCGATGGAGAAACGACTGGCGGGAATGCGAATGGAAGCGACGTCTGGTTGCAGAAAGTGCTAGAGACCGTGCATGCTGTATGAGCAGTACAGGATGAGGGCGGGAACAGGAGGAGGGTTGACGGAGAGCAGATACATCAAATGGGACAAGATACAGGGAGCGTGGTGTGGAGAAAGAGGAGAGTTTAAAGGGGATGAGCGAGTGAGGGATGATCTTCGAGGAATAGCTTTAGGGTTGTTGTTCAGTTCGAGGGATGAGGTATGGGATTGGGCGTTTGAAGATGGAGGGTTGGAGGAGGACAATGGAAGCGACAACATGACAGTGATGGTGGAATGGTTAGCAAGCAAGAGCAAGGTAGGGTTGAGGGTCAGAGAAGGGTGGGTACAGAGTAGCAAATTGTGTGAGCTGGTTTGGGCTTGGGGGTAAATCCGGGGAAGTAGATGTATGCCCCAGATGGCACCCAGATTCTTGGAAGCAATGCTGGTACCAATACCGGTATGATGAACCCGGATATCGTCCAGTTCCCTTGCGACACCACTCTGGGCGGCAAGTTCGCTGCCTTTGGCAAGGAGACTAAATCCCTTTCTCCTTTGTTACTTCACGCTAGATAGACTTCTCTTCACTGTTTTAACTTTCTGCATCTACATGGTATACCATTTTATCAATATTATATTTTTACTTCAACTATGTTCATCTCTTGCATGTTTGACGTATATTGGTTGTGTCTGTAAATATATCCGGCTAAGGTCTTCTCTCCTGGCCTACACAGGTCCCATCCAACGCTATAATGCCAGCGTTAGATACCGTGATGTCAGTTCCGTCAGACAAACGAGACAACAAAGTCACTCTAAACAAGACAATCACAAAGCGTGCTGTCACAATATCTCAAGCCACAGCTCTGATGATTTCACGCAAGTCTACCTTTTGCTTCTTATTCCCGCTGACCACCCATGTCCATCTGTGGATTTGTACTTGGGCTAATGTAAGTGACGAGAACGGAAATCCAATGGAAGGTAACTCTCGTGGTTCGGGATTCATGGTGTTTCTCAGTGATGCATTTGATGTGTGGTTGATTTGGGATGGGTTGTGGTGCAGGATAACGTGGACCTAACATGGAGTGCAGAATAGAACCATCCACACTGACAAAAAGAATTCTTCAAAAGTGTGAATTGAGTAGTTGCGCAGACGCAGGCTCGGAAACCAAGGCGACGCGTATCTCCTTACGCTACCACCCATTTCTTAACCTGCCTCGAGATGGGCCACATCTACTTGTTCAGACTCGCAACGACCAAACCTTCAATGTCGACTGATATCTTCGCCGGACATCCATCACACCTCCGATTGCAATGGCGCGAGCACTCTCAACGGCATCCACCCCTGCATCGCATCTCCACCTCTCAACAACGCCCTGATCTCAGACGGGTGAATCCAGAAAAACACAACCATTGTTCCCAACATCAGCACCGCGTCAAACACATACAACGTCCACTCATGCTCAACAATATACCCGCTGCTGCCTCCCTGAATAAACTCGATCAAGCGATAAAGCGAGCGCACAAGAGTTAACCCACTACCCACATACAACGCCGTGAGGTGTTTCTTCCAAGGCAACGGCATAGCCATAACCTTAGCAGTCGGATCCGCACTCATGCGTTTATGAAACACCACAGTACTGACCATAAAGAATCCGAAAAACAGCAGTTGCAGTACCAGACCACCGATGATGACTTTGTTTCACTAATGTGATAATGTAGATAACGGTAGTAATATACCCCAGAAGAATAGACATAGTCTTGCGTCCGAGGGTACGGGCTAGTAGAGAGATTAAAGGCGAACGTAGGCGATTTGTCTAATGTCTCGGTCTCAATCTGTAGGCAACGGAATAAGACAAAACAAATGGTTGCTAGTAACGAGAAGAATATAAATAGCGAGTAGTACGAGCGTCCATATGTGTACGATCGTCTTTTAAGAAGCTATCCGGGTTAGACGTCTAGAAGTGCGTAGAGAAGACAGCGTAAACATTCATCGACGCCTACTTAAGTAGTGACTTTTGCCGCAACATAATCTTCTCTAGAAAGGAGTGTCCTTAAACATGCTGTTTAAGTACGAGGCTGTAGTAATAGCTCGGTAGTAGCTAACTTCCGCAGAGGAAAACATGATCTTATGAAAGCAGGCACCGGTTATTAATGGCTAAGCTAAGCAACTGAGAATGAGAGGAGCGGGGAGCAGAGGTGCTGGATTCTCGCTTTGTGCTCGTAGGATACAAAGCGACGGGGGTACCAAGAGAATTTCAACATGGAAGTTGACAGAGATTGACCGTGTCATGACTCAGTTTCGTGGCTACTGGAAAATTTGGGGTACATCGGACCTTGTGTGCTAAGTGTGCTGTGATGAAGCGATGCTAGCAATGTGTTGACGAGGACCCAAGGAGGGAACAGTGGGTGAGCAAATGCAAGTTGCATGACCCGGCATGGACATACTACCTCACGATGGAACAGCAGGCAGGCAGGGCAGATATGACCTCGTGGATCTGATATCCTGAAGTCTTCAAGTTTGTCCGGTATCAACCTCAGAATCGTAACCGACTAAACCAATACTTTCACTGCTTACAGCAGCAACATTGTTTTGAATAGTTCCATTCGTGATCAAACGAAAGTTCCGGTGGCTCCAAGAGCGGCTACAAATTCGGGGCTGAGGTCTTCACCATCTACATGATGTCCTCAAAAGGTGATTAAAGCTAGACCACAAGTGACTACAAAGTTCATAAATTACCCTTCGACACTGACATCCACGTTCCAGCACATTTGGCGTATCGTGATTGGCCTTCGCCAAAAATGCTGACATCCAGAGCCACCTTCCGACCCTCGATGTTGTTAAGAACAGCTGTCACAGCCACAACACACGGCGTAGTCAAAGGTTTTAGGAATTGCACGTCCATCCTCGCGGTGAACATAGCGATTCCTTCCATGTTGAGAATGTTTCGCGGGATCGAGTCTCCTCTCGAGGCCAAGTCATTGCACAATTGGTGGTTCAGCATGATCAGACTACCCATGGCTTCATCCATGAGTGCTGCGATGAGACCTCCATGGGCAGAGCCATTGAATCCGTTCACTCCAGACGCCAACTCGAAGAGCAGAGTCGATGAGCGTACCATGAAAGTCTTGCTAGTCTCATCGGCCGACGCGGAAAGGCTTTCGCGTGAAGGAATTGAGTAAATTCCGATGCAGTTTGGGACGGCGCTAATGCTCCGCAAAGTTTTTCTGAAAAACTCGTCATGAGTTATAGATTGGCCGTTCTCATCCTCTTGAAGCCGGCAAGTGGGCGTGAAAGTAGCTGTTCCGGGGCTGTCAAGTAGAGCTGCGCACCATGAAACCGTCCTGAAAGTATCCATCTCAACGACTCGAATTTATCGGGATTTGATTTGACGAAGTCCTTGAATTATTGCATCCGGGTGAAGGTTTGGATTGATAGCGTTGACCTGGGTGGGTGGCGTAGTTGCCGATTCGAATACATTTTTTATTGTAATACGCTTAGCCGGTTGCCTCGGCCTATGGATCATCCCGTGCTTCTTTTTGTTGCATGGATGCTGCTATCTTAACACCCACTCCACCGCATCGGTAATCGCGCCGAAGCATCGTGCGCAAAGCTGATGTTATCGGTCGTCCACAGCTGCCCGACCGGAAGTCACATGCTTAGTTAGCCTCGGCATTCATGAATGTCACGACTACAAAGAGAATTCTCAAAAATGGTTGGTACCAGTTCTCTTGCTTGAAACCTGCTCTCTAGATTACTTGCAAGATATTGCATCCTTAATCACGATTCGTCGAAATCTCTATCGAACATATGAGGGTGGTGTTGCTACCCCCCAATCGCGCCGGCTTTGCAAATGCTTTTAATACTGCTTTCTCAGGGACAAGTATGATGTCTTTCCCTCGAAAAGGGCACACTTGCGTGAACGCAGCCATTGGCAGTGTATCCATCTAGGATCTATTGCACGCCCTACACTGGCTTGAGAGCGACAGCCCTATCAGAGTTGCAGCAATAACGGGTAAAGGCAGATCTTATACTGCAGGTACGCCGGCCTGGGATTATTCTGAAGCATTTGCCTGTATTCACGCGGTTCACAAGCGACTCATCATGACGAAGAAGGTCATCATTAGTGCTGCAAGCGGCATCGCTTTTGGCTGGAGAACGACGTCGCTTGTCTTGTAGGACCTCGTGTATGCCGTACTGGACGCCACATTGTTTACTCCATCTGTGCAATTAGGCCTTTGTACCGAAGGACGCAGCTCACAATGCTACCTCTTCTCTTAAGGTGACAAAAAGCAGCGGGCCTGCCCTTAGCCGGGGCGCGTGCGTTTGCCGATGATTCGAGCTCAGTCGTGTTAGTAAACCAGGTCCTGCAAACACACGTGTTCCTGGATCCAGTGCTTGAGCTAGCGAGAGGTTGCGCCAAGCTTACCCGTAAGAGCTTAGAGATTAACAAGCAGCTCTTAACTGGATCCATAAAAGGCGCCATGCTCCAAGCGAATGACCACGGATGAGCTGCTAAAGCAGATATCAAGAGACAAAAGATGCCAATCCGCGTTCGCAAGATTCGAGAAAAAACAGCAGGAGGCAAAACCCAGCAAGCTGTGAGCTTCTACACCCTTGGTAATGCGAAAATCGCCAACTTGTGACGTGTTCATGGTCGATGGATGTATTTAGGCCTCTACGAGATCAATAGAATATCACAAGCGGACGCATCAACCTACCCTCATCTACACCATGCATTGTATCGACCAGATCTCACTGACTTTTCCACTTTGTGAAGTCCTGATGTACGAGCGCATATGTAGTGTGGAAGCAGGGTTAATAAGAAGGCAGCTTCGCCGTGGCCCACTTTACTAGTGGGAAGCCTTTGGTTCGTCACTATTCACAGCCGACTACGGGTTCCATTTGCCCTGGTGGCTGTCATCCGCACGCAGAGCGCTTTCAATTCTGCGAGATGGTGGTTGTAGAGCCCACGAGGAGTCTCTTCGTATTTGCGGCAAAGATAGGCTGCGCAAGCCGCAGCGATAGCATGCTGTGCCCCGTTGCCCATGAACTTGGTGCTCGAGCCTGCCACGTGCGTCACGCTGATGTGTTTGCCGGCCATCATGAGGTTTGCGATATTGTTCGAATACAGGCACCGGAAGGGGATGGCGTAGGGCTTGCTGTCTCGCTCGTCCCAGCCCCAGTGCTTGAGGCGGAAATCGTAGCGCTCATGACCGGGATAGTGGAGGCAGAATGCTCCGTCATTGAGAACAACGGAGTCGGCAAAAGAGGCGTGCGAGCGTATGTCGTTTTCGGTGAGGACATGTGCGCCTTTGTAACGCGAAAACTCGCCTGTGGCGGTGACGAAGGCGACGTGGTCCAGTCTCAAATTGCGCCAAAGAGCCGGTTGCGAGGTTTTGACGTTGGAAAAAGTGCCGTAGAGGGCACGCAGAAGGTGGTCGCGGATATGTTCGCCCTTGGTGTACATATCTAGGTGCTGCCCGTATTCCCAGAAGTGCGTCATGGGAAGTTTCATACGGCGAGGAATGGACACGGGGGGTGGGACCACGACGGGTCCTTCACCGTTGTCGATGCCGGCTTTGACCAGTTGGCCTTCCAGACTTGAGTAGTCTCTGGCAACTTCGGTCGCCCAGGGTACCTGTGGGAAGGGTGAAGACTCGTCGGAGAGGCGTGTGCGGAAGAACAATGTATTGCCGTGATGCAAACCATCGCGGCGGGAGGCAGCCAACGGTTCACCGTATTCTGCTCGCGATTCACGGCCCCAGAGAGTTTCAGCGCCTGCCAGCATGCCGAATAGAGCGCGCCCAGAAGCATCTATGAAGGTTGGCGCAGTGAGGCGGATCTCCCGTCCAGACTTGGCGTCACGAGCGTCGATGGATGTTATGGTCGAGTTCTCCACTTGAGCGGCATACACGGTGTGTTCAAGGAACATTGTGACGTTTTCTTCCGCCTCCAGCAGCTGTTTTGCAAAAAGATCTCCGTCGGCGTGGCGTCTAGTCAACTCGTCTACCACAGGCCCAATGATACCTCTGGGCCGTAGACCAGTCTCTACGCTCCCGTTCCCACCCAAAACCGGCCTGTCCTGTATCAGTGCGACCCTCTCACCAAGCCGAGCAGCAACAAGCGCAGCTGCAGACCCAGGGATACCGCCTCCCACGACCACAACGTCGAAGGGAGCCAGGACTACTGGACTCTCCGGGAGCCCAAGCAAGGCCTTGCGCCACGCGCGCGAGGTTTCGCCATGATCGTTTGGCGGCTCGCCGTCTTCTTGTGACATGAGAATCGCATCGCAGCGGCTGCCGAACCCGGTCAGGTCATGGAGGACGAGATTGGTTTTCCCTACAGCGAGTTCGATGCGCCCGCCATACTCCCAGCTCCAGTCTTGTCCGCTGGCCCCAAATTCCCGTGGAACGAGGTTGCCGTCAACAGAAAGCGTGAAACGGCCCGGGTGATGTCCTGGCACCCAGTCTTTCGCTCGGACCCAGACGTGGTAGTGACCTGACCTTGAGATGCTGACCTGAGTGCTGGCATCAACAACGGGACAGCCGTTCCCGTGGGCGAGCAAGTAAGGCGATCCCATCTCCAGCTCCCATTGGGAATCTACGATCCAGCCGCCAAGGTCGTCAAACGCCTCCGCCTCTACTAGGATACCAGTGTGAGGAACGCGTGCCATAATCGGCGCAGGGGAAAGCAGATATTGTTGGCAGCCTCCGACAGGGGGTTTGGACTCGGTATGCGCAGGTGGGAAAGCACGATCGGAAGTCAAATAGGCACGGCTCTGAAAAAGCAATGAAGGGGCTCGGTGTCGAGGGCGGCTGTGCCGAGGTCTCGAGGTCCCGAGGTCCCGAGGTCCCGAGGTCCCGAGGTCCCGAGGCCCCGAGGTCCCGAGGCACGGACACAATCATGGCAGTTCATCCACATACAACATGTACAAGGGGAGGACATGTACAGGCTGCCCCCCCTCTAGGGTGAGTTAAAAAATGTATGTGAAAATGGGTTAGAGGCTACAGCGGCGTTCTCGAGCTATGTGCCGACGGACAACAGCCTGTGCGCCTACACGTTCTCATGTCCTCGCGCTCGACACCACTTCCCCAAGAAGACTTGGCATACTTGCAGTCCAAAGGCATATTCTCCATCCGAAAGCCGAGACGTGCAGGGCTCTGCTCTTGGCCTACGTCCGTCATGTCCATCCCATCATGCCGGTGATTGATAGCAAAGTGATCTCTTCGCTATATACTGCTGGCCAGCCGATCGGTCGGAACTTGCTGTTGCAATGGAGTGTGTTCTTCGCGGCGATGTCTGTAGGTTAATCTTTTGCATCTGTGAAGGCAATATCGCATGGCTGATATCGCACATGTGTAGTTCGCTGAAGAAAGTGTGTGGGTTGACGAGAAGTATGCTTCTCGCGATGATATGCGGAATGCGTTGTACCCTTGCGCCAAAGTAAGCCGACTTGACATCTTTGGAGCTCTTCCCTTCCCAGATTGCGGACCAGAGCACTTGGTGCAAATGAGAAGGGTTGACAAAGCTGACTGGTATGGAAGTGTATGTACGATATAAGTGGCGAGACAGATCGCACCATCCTCCTACAATCCGCCCTTCTTCTCCAATTTTTTCTCTCTTCTTCAGGCCTCCCGTTTACTGGTGACTACCTGAGATGATCAAACATCACGTATATATGAACATTTGGGTATGATGGTGACAATGCATTCGAATACTTGAAAGTGACCGGAGACGATGTGCTCATAGTAAAGAAATAGAAAAAAGTGAGAAAAACAAGAGGATCGCAAAAGGGATATACCGGGTAAATGAGATTTCTGGGACCTGCATAAGCGCCTTAGTACGGCTGTGTGACCTTCGTAGGCGCTGTGTGAGATCCATCCCAGCCCATTCGATGGGATTCATATACACGCTCGATCCTTCTCTCGGACTTTGTAAGGCTCGGCTTCGCTCTGAAGCACGTCTACGTCTTGTGAAAAGGACAAGAGGAGAGACTGTTAGCCTCAATGACCTCAATCGACATGGTCATCTCCTCTAGCCCTTTACCTTGCTGTGGAGATGGCCCAATCGTGCTCAGATCATATCCCTGAGGACAATACCTGTCTCCTTTGGAACCTGCAGCTCTCCCACCCAAGGCTCGCATGAGGAGAGCTGCCGGATGCCATCGGGCGCGGATCGTCGGGCGCACGTACCATGGCTGGAAACCGTAGTGTGCGAAGCTGTACAGCCCGCTGGCTGGATTGGTCTGCTGGCTGACGAGCTTCACTGCAAACATTGTAGGTCGTGGCAATGTCAGGTGTCGAAGGATCAATTTTCGCAGGTTGCCCAATAAGCGTAGGATACCAACAAGAAAATTCCCTGGTGCTTCAATACTATAATGATACAAGTCAGTTCTAAGGTCTGTGATTTGCTCGAACCAGTACATACCCAAGACTGGCCCTCATGGTCTCGTCGAGCTCGTATCCAATCACCTTCCTCAGGAAGACACAAACCGCCTTCGGTAAAGCCGAGGCGGCAGAGTCAACATACACCCTCACGTACTGGTCGTTCGTTGATGTCGGTACCGCCACTTCGCTCTCGTACTGAATCGTCCAGCCAGCAAGCTCTTGCGCAAAGTGCATGCCATCACGCCAACCCGCCTGGCTAGACGGTAAAGCCTCGAACGGTATTCCCATGTCCTCGCCGAGATCCTTGTGAAATACCCCAAGGGCACAGAGCTCCACAGTCGTCAGCTGACGCCACTCTTGTTGATTGACAATGCGAGTTGCCTCGTAAAGACCAGAGCCTAGAGTGTGTAGCATGTCCGCGTCCAGGATCTTATTTGCTTTACGGTATCTGGAGTGCAGATAATTCATGCGAGCGACTGCCTGCTGATATCGGAGGGACTCTCGTGGGTGGCTATGCGACTCCCTCAGCAGAATTTCCGTATCGACTGCGCGTTTGCCAGCGTTTTTGCGGTTGTTCTGTCCCGTGACCGCGAACAATCTCGACATTGATGGAATACCGCCAGCCTGGTATCGTTAGCTAGGTGATCACACGGATATGAGTTCATTCATTGCTTACTTTTAACAGTGCTACCGTCCGCGCTTTCTTGAAAGCATGAGGGAACTCTAATTCTTGGAGATTGGTCATGATACGGTGTGCTTCTGCTGTAGTCATCGTGCTTAGGGGCCTGTCTTTCCCGAAACTCGACAACATGGCTTCGCTGCGTTTGTAGCGCATATACCGAACCAGTCCCAGATACAACCAGCACCAGGTCACTACCAGAGTGCCGATCGCGTAGGGAGGGTGAATTTCCATCGCCGCTAGAGAGCAATCTGAGTTCGTGACTGGAAGAGAGTTGGGTGACGAAAGTTTGGCGAGAAACGACTTAGAAGCGGGAACCTCGAGTATTTAACTGTGCTCAGCCACCCCTCAAATTTTTGATTGCGTTGCATGTCGGGATTCTGCTGTATAGCTCCTCGCTTGAACACAGCCATAGGATGCGGAGTATTACACAGAACGCAAGATTTCTCGGCCGTACTATGCGGGTGGCGGGCCGCAGTTGGAAAGCAACGCACAGGCGCCTTGGAATGTAGGATCATGCACACATCTGACCAACTTAGAGGAACGCATAATAAACCATGCCATTTCAGTGCTCTATCAGAATGTATTCATTAGACGCAATGTTGCAATCCTGTAGTGGCATTCGTCCGTCGCGATATCAGATCAATGAGATACCTGTGAATGCCCTGTGCTCGTCGTTGAACAGCATAGTCTTTGATCCTGAGCTTCTGTTTAGAGAGTAGACACTGCCTCTAAGGTCGGTTATGAGTATCTTAGCACAGCCTGGTACCAGCTTCAGACCAATAGTCTCGTGGAAGTTTCTAGCAACGATTTCGCGGCCATGCGCATCCTAAACCGAGGCGCGGTCACCACGCTCGCAAGCCTTACCTTATTGAGCGAGTTGCCGAAAGGAAGCTCGCCACAGTTAGTCCAAAACAACTCTCGGGACCGATCATTGTATTCCAGATCCACAGGTTTCGGCAGCTTGTGTAGCAAGCACTGAATGCTCGCGACATCGATTAAATACTAATCAACAGGAGAGAAGTGCATGGATAAGACTGTTCTAATTTGGTATAATATCTCAAGAGTCTCCTACCCATCTTCAACCGTCACTTCGATGGGTCTTGCGTTTGGCAGAGGATGAGAATATAGGCGAGGAGACTTGCAATTAATCGTGGATCAAAGGTCCACTGACAATAGTTCCAACTTCAACTTGCATCTTCTGTTGCGGCACTCAAAAGCTTCCTCTATTTGGGTAGTGATAGAAGGAGAATAAACAGATGCACCTTCACTCAGACTCCTCAAGTCAGCTTTCCCCCTCAAACAAGCGTACTCTCAATGATCCATCAACGATTGAACTCATGAACGTGCTTACAGCTTGGAGGTCAACCCTTCTTGAGGTGTGCTTCTTTGACCAGCAAGTCAAGTAGCATTTTACACTTCACAGCATAACTGCAAAGATGATCTTTTGCCTTTCCAGGGAGGGAGCTGGATCGGACTCAGCGCCAAGAGCTCCATGCACTTCAACACATGTCTCTGGTGACTGTAACGTTCTTCAAAGCAGCCGCCAGACTTTCTTCGACCTGTGATATGTCTTCAAGAATCCGAGCTGTGACGGCTTTGAGTATCAAGATGCTGTCTTGAGGTTTGATCAGAGAGCTTCCGAAGCCGTAGTGCTTTTCAGAGAGGATGCCGTGCAGGTGATCCACCTTGACTGTGATGTTCGTAGTGATCATCTGTGGTGTTCGTAGTGATCATGTCTCTGAACAGAATGATGACTGTTTCAGCTACACTCAGACTTTCAATACAATGCTGTAGTCCATCGCGAAGGGTCGTGGACGTCGTGGAATCGTCCTTGTCTACATGCTCCATACGAGGATGGTCCAGCTCTTTGGCTGAAAAGATAGCACAGTCGAGCGCGGCGTTTGTGACGTTGACGGTAACTTGCGTGGAGCTTGTAGCTCCTCTGGCCATAGACGGTCGAATTTCCGAGAGCAACAGAGAGACTGTTAAATTTTGATACACGGAGATGAGCTTTAGGTCGAAAGACCGTTCCGAAATGACACTTTCTAGCATTGACCAGCCTTCCATATGCTCAAAGGCACTGATGTTAGAGCGAAAGTCGGGTTGCACAGCACGTTTGCGTATAATTTGTTTGTTCCAACGGTCGTTCCAGCGTTCAAGAGCTCGGGAGCCTGGAAGTGATACAAAATTGAGGACCAATACCAGAAGCAGGATGGCTGTGCAGTTGTTCAGGATGAACGTGAGCATGATTGGAAAACGGTGGCAGAGATTCGTCCGAAGCTCTAAGGTTGACTAAGGTCGTGTCGGCAATGGTTGTATTCAGGTTATATATTATTCAGCACTTGTACGCTCTACCATGAAGTTCCTGTTACTTCTTTGTTGATTTTCAATTAGTTGAAACCAAGGGAAGATATCAGCATGAGGCTACAAGATCTTCCCATGACATTTGGGATACACCAAACACAGCCATCGTTACATATTGGCAATGTGTGTGATTGCATAGCAGACAACAAGTCTTGTCGCGGCATCACGAAAAGAGATGGAAAGCTTCCGACGCTCATGGACTGTATATTCACAGGCGCGACAATTTCCCCTGAGCTTGCTCTTGCTGATCGAAAGGTCGAAGAGAGGAAGTCGCGAAGACCACGGTCAAGCCTGTCGCAAACACGCCAAGACATGACGCTCTCGGACCCACCTTTTATCGCCGACCTCTCCGACTCGCGTCCGCCATCTTTCAATTCATTGTTTCCATCTTTGATTGTTGCGAGACCATCTGAGAATTGATGGTCAGCTGCCCTCATCAATATTCAATCAGTTCATATGTCTGGAGGTGAGGCTCCTCGCTCCTTTCTGCAGAAAGCCGTCAGTCTATTGTAGCAAGCGCGACACGGTGAGTTCTGAAACTGACGGCTTTCGCAGTGTGAGTATTGTCGACTGAGGAAGATCAAATGTGACAAGCAGATTCCCTGTGCAAGTTGTCAGACACTTGGTATTGCTTGTCAAGCTGCAGCTGCTCGAGCTGCAGAGCACAGGCCTCGTATTGTTGTGACTAGCCAGTATGAAAGACAGATTGCTCTTATTCAGGAACGACTGCAAGGTATTGAGAGCAGTCTGAAACAAATATCGCAAAATTCTGCTGCCTCGACTCCTCGACCTGCATCGTACAAGGCAGAAGTTGTCAATGGATCTACTCAGTCGGATAAATCCATCTCAATCTATGAAGGAGAATCATCATTCGGCAATCAGACAATACAAGCAGGTCAGCTTGCCGATGTCACAGCAACAGCAGTCGTTGGCACAGCATCGAATGAGTTGTCAAGTGCTCTGTCACTATTGAAAGATAGCTTGAAGCGTCATGAAGCTCTATCGCGAACCCATGAGACGCACCTCAGCACAAGAGTCAAGCTCGACCTCATGAGCCAAGACGAGCTTCCCCCTGCTCCGCTCGTCATCGCCCTTATAAACAGAGCAAAAGGTAAACTATCAATGAACACACTCAGAAGACGATTCGCTTAGCCAAATGACACAGCAAATCCATCACTATCATTGGTCGCATTCTCGTACAAAGGCGTCACACAATTCGAATCACTCTGCCAGAAGGTCTATTTTCCACTCGAACCACCACCAGCAGGTTCAATGACATTCTTCTATGGCTTTCTTTACTTCGTAATCCGAGACTATTGGGCTCAGCAGGACCCTGCACTCCGCGAACACGACGCACAAGCAATAATCGACCTTTGCGAGACGAGATTTTGTGCCGGACTCGAAAAGTTCGAAACACTTACCATTCCTGTGTTGCCAAACATCCAAGCTCTTCTCATAGGTGTAAGCTTCCCTCCCCACCGATATAACTCTCACCCCTTACCAATATTTCTCACAGGCCATCAAAGCGCAAGAAGAATGCAAACTCTCCTTATCCTGGACCTTCCTCTCCGCAGCAGCAACCCAATGCCACACCCTCGGTTTCCACCGCAAATCCACCCTCTCCCACGAACCCCGCGACACCGCAGACATCAAACGCCACCTCTTCTGGCAACTATACATGCTGGATAAAAACCTATCTCTAAACCTAGGCCGCGGCTCCAATTTCAACGATTCGGATATCGATGCCGAGTTTTTTACTCCGTCGACGCATCCGCAGCAGAGACCTTGGGATTTGATGTCTTTGGATACGATTTTGTTTGCGAGATTGCAAGGGCAGGTTTATGAGAGGTTGTATTCTGCTTCTGCGATCGAGGCCGGGGTGGATGAGCGGGCGGTGGCTATTGAGGAGTTGTCTTCGAGGGTCAACGGTCTTAGAAATCAACTCTTATCCGTAAGTTTTGTTTCTCCTACTTCGGTCCTCACAACACGAATCAACTGACGTTTTGAAAATTTCCACAGATCGATTTTACAGGTGCATACTATCAAGAGCGATTGATAGGAATGGCTCATTCGGCCGATTTCGTCTGTTATTCCGTACTGACCGTAATCCACCGCGCGCAATCTCTCACCACCACCGCAACCGAAATCAGTCCGAAATGCTATGAAGCTGCTAGATTGGGGTTAGAAAACCACTTGAAGTGTTTTGCGCAATTCCGGAACCGCAGTGTGCCTCAGCAAGCGGAATATGTGAATTGGTGAGTTTGTGATGTGCTTTTGCTAAGCTACCCTGGAATGGGAGGCATAGGTGCAGTGGCGATTGGAATGATGATTGCTAATATGAGGAACAGGATTTTGTTATATCCATCCTTCACGCCTTTTACAGTCATTTTCATCCACGCCATCGCCACATCCGCACCTTCCGAATTACAATTACTCCAAGAAACCGTAGCGGCCTTGGATCACGTAAAAGCTTTATCGCCAGCAGCACGTCGTTTACATGACGTATGTGCAGCATTCACCCAAGTCGCCGCCGCATTCATAAACTCGCAAAGAACACTTAATGGATGGCATAGGAGGGGTGATGGGACGTTATCACTGCCTTCTGCGGAGACTGGAGTTACTGGTGTGGAAGGGTTTGAGGGTATGGAGGGGATGATGAGGCAGCAGGGGCAAGATCAAGATGCTCTGAGTGCGTTTTTGTGCAGTCTTGCTGGTAACAACAGGCCGTTGACGGATTTTTTGCATATGGATTTGTTGGATGCTGAGTTTAATATGCCGGAACTGTTTTCGGCTGGGGAGTGATAGAAGAGCTAGAGTAGTAGATCTTTCGACTCACCATTTGCCACATCTGGTCATATCAGACACTTTCATTATTCTAGAAAGCCTCATCTCCGTGAAGAAAGAAGTAGAGTCTTTCATAATCGAAGAAGATTGATATCTAGGAAGATGCGATGGATGAAAGAGTTTCAGTAACTTGACCTTCTCGAGTCTAGAGTCAATGGCGCGGTCCAGATTTCGAACATTCTGTTGTGTATTCTCGCAATCTTGAATACGATTCGGGTGATAGTTTCCATCATGCTGAAAAGTAATTTCTAGTCCTTGCATGCGAGATACTACAAGACGATAGAAGTGATGAAGGGGGCATGCTGGATATGATGATGACTCGGAGAAGATTGACGAACCAAGATTGTCGTGCAGGTCATGCGACAAAACTCCGAGAAAGGCAAGAGCAGCCGAGTCATGGTACTTGAACAGATGAATAGCATCCCAACAAAGGACCAAAGACATGGTTGATGGGTGCGAGCTGTGGGATACAGCCCCAACGAGCATGATATCGAGTCTGACAAGTTCTAGCAAACAAGAATGGTTGTTCCTAGTGGTCGGCGAGTCCGAGAAAGACAGAGGTGGTGCAGCGATACCCCACAAAAGGTGGCCCGAGCGCAGATGGAGTGATTGGCTGGACTTGGCCTCGGAGATAAACCACGACCTTGACGGTTGCGACTTGCGACTTGCGACTTGCAGGCCTCGATCGTCGCAACATCTCAGTCTTCATGAAGCAGCCCATGTTGCTGGCAGGAACAATGTCATGGACTTTCTCAAGTCGTGCTGGACCAATCTACAGGCTGTAGTATGTTGATGTATACCACAAAAGAGGGGCAGGGGCGCTGACAGAGTGTCAACAGGAAGGCTATTCGCACATCGACTACCTCATCTACAGCCACCAGGACGCGACAGATGGCGACAAGGGACTCTGGGACGACCTCGAGCTGCGAAATGATCTTCTCCTCGGCTTGCGACAACGAAAGGTGCTGGTTCAGTCAGCTGTGGCGCAGAAGAAGGTCTGCGTCTTTGGAGGCTTCAAAGCAGCTGACGAATACATGAAAGAGGTGGGATGGAAGGGTGAGACTTTGTCTTGAGGACGTGTTAGTATTCTTGCTGACAGGGCGATATACAGTGCATCAACAAGGACGCCTCGAGGCCGCGCTCCTGACACGCGCCAACAACGATCCTAAGAACGTCATGCAGAACCAACACATCTTCACCATGTTTCTTGCTGCTGTAGAGGCTTCACTTTCAATCTCGCTCTCGACGCTATGTGGCGCAGTACGAGTTGGACATCTGACCTGGATTATCCCGACCGAGGGCGACTACCAACTGCTGTCACTTCGCGCGCAAACGACCAGTCAAGGCACACTCGCTCTCCTACCTCACGCCTCCAACACGGGACTATCTACTGCTTCTGAAAAAGACGGTACAAACGTAATACTCGCTCCTTCGGGAACCCCTGCCACCATCGCATCGTCGCTTTCTGACCTCGCCTTGAACGACGACGCCCCTCCATACCAAGCCCGGAGAGAAGCGCGTATGCGTCTCAGTCGTAGAGCAAAAGACGATTCTTGGAAAGATAATGCGACTATGAAATTACGCCAGTCGAGTCTGCCGCATGACGAATCTTGGTTACGCGTCAGTCTGCGATCATCCACCTCCTCCGAACAAGTCGCGTGTTTGTGGCCTGGCCCGCTGTGCTTGGAAATCCCTTCACGACAGTCTCCGCCTTCTATTCATGATACCGACAGTATGCAATGGTTCGACTCGAAGAACCCTTACGACGATCCCCTCAATACAGCCGAGTCTTGGTTTCTTGGCCAGGAAGAGCGTGCAGATTTGGAAAAGAAGACTTTACAGGCTGAAAAGGACAAGACTGCTGTTGCCAACAATCCGCCGGACGAACCGATATCCGATCATCTGTCCGTCACCTCGCCTGTATATTCGCGTAGTATCCAGGATCAGATCAGTGTAAACGGCATATACCCGACCCCTCCTGATGCTGTGCCACCAATCATATGCGCAGACCCGTCGATACCTAGTGTCATTGTTTCCGACAATCCAATCGAAGCATTACCTGGACTGCCCGAGGACAACCCAGACCAAGACCAAGACCAGGATATGAGAAGGAATAGCAACACTTCCGACGTTGACCTCGATACTGAACACTACCGTAATGGCAGCACTGATGACTTGTTTAACGATGTTGACGAAGAAATGTTTGGTAATCCTGACGTGACTGATGCTGATTTTAGCTTCTTTGACAACCCTGGTGGTCTTCATGCGATGCCTGCCATGCCTGCAATTTCTGGACCTCCTGAGGATATGACGGACGTTCTACCGGACCCTACGCCAAAGCCGGAAGCCGACATGTACCATCCACCGCCTATAGACTTAGAGCCCGAGGAAGACATATCAGAAGAACCTGTCAAAATTCAGGAGAAGCAGGATTCAGACATCAAGATCGAGGACTTGCCAGAGGAGATCGCTTCTACACCACCTCTCAGTCCACTCAAGATCAAGGAGAGACTTTTACCATCAGGCGAAGGGGAAGCAAACGTTATCGGACTGCGACGCGACAGCACATTTCTTCCGGTGGTCTTCAAGGGAGATGTCACCAACTTTGATGCCAAATATCGAACATTGGGCAAATTTGACAGCAAACTTACCAAGAAGACTGAAAACGCCAACCGGTCTAATAGTATCGCACTTCCGGAAAAGCCCTTTAGAACACGCATGGTCAAGCCTTTGTCTCAAAGAAGAGCCACTGTTGCTGTCACCAAGTTCACACCTCGAGATGACGATATTTCTTACCAAGACTCGGAGCTGGAGACCAGCCAGGAGTCGGACTCTGACTCTGATAGTATCTCTTCCGTCGAAGGAAGCCTTCGGTCTCTGGACATTAGGAAAAGAAAAAGAACCTCTGCCGATGAGGGTCCAACACCGAGACTGCTTGCTGAATCAGTCGTTGAGAGTGATGTAGAGAGTATTGTTTCCGATGCAACTGCAATGGTCGATCCTGGACCCATCATTGATCAACTGGTTGCTGCAAAAGAATCTGGAAACAGGATTACAGAACAACAGCACAAATTTTCTGATAACCTTTCCATGTGGAGGACACCCTCGAAGACACTGCCATCAAATCAGGATTTGAACATTTGGTCTGTCCTGGATTTTACAGCTGACGATCTGGTTGATATTGCTCAACTCGTCGCTGAGCAGAGTACATTTTCTAAGTCTTCATCGCTTGAGGGCTCGATAAACCCTACAGTCGGGTCGCCCGTGTATCATACTGCTCAAGATGCTCTCAGACAAGTCTTTGAGAAGGCGCAAGATTGCGATTTTGCGAAAGTCGGCGCAATGGCTGCACACCACGCTGAACAAGCCATCGCAGCCGCTGCCAAGAGTCAACAGCGTCCCATACCTCGACGGCCTGGTACTGTCAATTCAGTAATCACCATACCTGCTCCAGCTGTTCATGTTCGTCGAGCAAACCAAGCATGGGAGTTACAGCCCACGGCTGTCAGCTTCTGGGAGACTCTCGGTCTTGAGCCCGCACATGGACCAAAGGATGTTGTAGCATTTGCACTCTATCCTGATTCCGGCGTCGTGTGTGAAGCCGTCGCCGACTTCATGCATGATGTTAGACTGGCGTATGAGAACCGCAAGTTCGGGTTTCATCATGTCGGCGGAGAGACGATTGAGCATGAGGATGGATTGATGCCATACAAGTCGCATGGGGAGACTTCGGTTGTCAACATCCTTCAAGGCATCCAGACGGCATGTAATGCGCTCGGTGATCTGCTCCACGATGCTGAACTTGAAGACCCCATCATCATCTACATGGTTGATCCTTTCCAGGATGAGTCCATGACCAAGTATCTCTGCGGCTGCTTCCAAGCTATGCTCATAGCATACTCCTCTGATCGCGAAGATCCACCGCCACTGATCTTGCAGATAATTCCGATGGGCCGTATCGCGTGCCCAACTGCGCTCATTGTCCCAGATCAAGTTTGGCTGGCCTCACTCGCCTCTTTCATCTACGACCGCGTCCCCGCAATGGAAAAGGACAACCAAAATTCTGCCTGGCACATATCCTCATCCCCAAGCATCCATCTCGCTGCCCCTCCCAGCCGCAAAATCAATTTCGCACTCACGGAACGCACCCCCAGAAACCTCCTCGAAGAAGCCCAGATTCTGCATTTGGCTTATGCCGTCAATGCCGATAATTCATGGCTCAGCGCGGCTTGGACCGACAACACTGGCCGCCATCAATACCGCGCATCCTACTGCCTCAGCAACACCGACGGCAGAGTCGTGCTGAATGAACTCAGGGATACAACATTAGCACTCACCCGCACCTCACACTGGCGCATCTTCGTCGCCCGCGCCGGCGTTATGCGCGACTGGGAAAAACGCATCTGGCGCGAAAGACCTTCCGAAACTTGGAGTATCGCGCTCTTGGATGTGGATATCTCGCCTTCACTGCAGGTGGGTGCGAATATTGATGTAGCGGGACAAGGACAAGCGGCATTTATGACGCCGGCGGCTACACCACAGCCATCTGCATTTACGAGTCCAGAGGGTGGAGCGCAGGGAAATACACCTACTGCTGGGGAAACACCGCAGCAAACAGTACAGGAAATCCAGCAGCAGCCTGATCCAGATGCTTTTCTCATCGACAACACGGATGAGACGTGGGGTGTCCTTATGCCCTTCTCTTGCACGCGCAGCACCACTCTTTCCCGCCCTCTGGCCTCTGGATTACTTCTTAAACGTGGCTCTTCCTCCTCTGCCGGCACCGATCCTTCTGCTAATTTGCCATCTCTGGCTGTGGATCTTATGGATGTCATGCCCCCGCGCCTCTTAGATGGCACGCCCTCGTGGCTCACGCAACGGGCCCCGGAAACCGTGCTTAAGGAATGTCTGGTTTGGTTCAGGGGCTTGGGCTTACTCGGGAAAATCAGAAGTGTGCCCGGGTGTGAGGCTGGGAATGTACCTTGGCATTTGGGTGTTGCGATACAAGGTGTTGATGCATTAACCGGGTTTCTGGAGTAGTGATGATGTGGAAAAAAGTGAGCTAGAGTATATTCTTTGGAAAGTGCAGGAGATTTAAATTTGAGCATAAGAAAAACTCGTATATTTGAAAACCTTTTTTTTCCCCCATATTTTGAGAGGTTTTGCAAAAGGGGGGCTTGCGAGTCCTCCATAATCTCTTGAGACATGAGAGGATTTTTTCCTTTTGTTCTTTGTTCTTTGGGAGAGTAGAATTGATGACAAAGTCTACTCAATTTTGCCTGTCAGTAGTGTTATGCATCTCGGGAGGTACGTGCTTTGGTAGAAGGGACGGCGTGTCATCTGTTACAATTGATATTTTTTTTTTTTTTTTTTGGATAAATTAAGTGCTTTTTTTTTTTCCCCTTCCAACACGGTCCGACCGAGCCTTTTGTTGCGAGGGGCGAATGAGACCAAAAATATGAGAAAGGAAAGAAATCCCAAGTCTTTGGTATAAAGATGTAGGTTCCGGTTTGGCGCGACGACGATGCGGTGCGTGAATTATAAGTGGATTGTGTTTATCAAGATGTGGGTGGAAGAAAAATGTAGATATTGCAAAGTTTTGCTTGAAAAAAAAGAAGCACTTGACACTTTAGTCATGTATACCTGATAAGGAAAAGAAAAATAAGACAAAACTCCCGAGAAGAAACACTTGACCTCCCTAACTCCGATATACCTCCTTAACTCCTAGAGCCCCTCTCTTGGTATTGCAAGTGATGCCATGTCTACTACTTGAAAACAACATTCACAGTCTCACAGCCAGGAAGCGGTGCCGCGTTGAGCGCGAGATACGGTCCAGTACCGTAGTAGTCCGATGGCCAGGTAGGACACACCTGAACGACATTGCGAGAATCGGATCCAGTGCACGCAAGCTTGCCGGTCGCAGCGCTGCATACAAATTGTGGGTAACCCGCGAAGGAGGTGTCAGCCATGATGAAGGCATTGAAGTAAGGGTCTGTCCCGGCGGTGTAAGGCGAGTTCAGAATGCCTACATAGTCAGGGCCAGTGGAGAGATGGCCGGATGGGTCGATAGTGAACACGGTCGCCTTGGTGGCGTCGTATGTGGAAAGTAATGGGGCCACGTTTGTAAATTGATTGACCGTGAAGAAGATGCCGTCGTAGGTTCCTCCTTGGACTTGTAGAGAACCAGAGGTTGGGACAGGAGCAGCTGTAGTGGTGGTGAAAGATGTCACGAATGAAGTCTGTGTGGCAAGAGTGACAGTGACGGTCGCAGCAGTGATGGTGGATGTGCTGGTTGCCTGGGTGACGATGAGGCTACAGGCTCCACTTTGCACGCCAAGAGGGTATTTTGTCAGGACTGCTGGAGTCGAGACAGCACGTTTCTCGATGTTGGTGTTGGTGGGATAACTGCCCTTGGGAATAACCAGAAAGAGGCTCGACTCATCACGTTTGGCCTTCGCAGTCTGGACCACGACAACGGTGGAGGTGATCAGCGGCGTAACCGTGGCTGAAGGAGTGACAGTGGTCACAAGTGGGGTCAAGGTAAGAAGGCTTGAGCAATAAGGCTGGAAGACAGAAGTCAAAGAAGCAGGAGAGTAGGTCATGTCTTGACGAGCCTGGTACTTGGCGCCAGTGGCATCGCCGACGGTAGGACTGACACCAGGGTTGACCTTGGAGTATCCGAAACTGTAGTTGACGAGGTACTGATCTTGACCTCTCCACTGGCCTCCATTCACAGCGTATGTGCTTGTCCAGGCCTCAGTGTATAAAGCGCAGTATTGACCCTGAGGCTGGACACTACCATCGGCCTTGTATGCGGTTAAGACATAGGTGTTGAAGAAGTTGCAGACCTTGTAAGGAGTACCGTCCTTGGGAGCTGTAGCCTTGTTGTATGCAGTCTGAGAATCGCAGTAGGCAGAGCAAGAAGCTACGTCCCAGGTCGAGGTGAAGATCTTGGATCCCATGAAAGTGTTGTAGCCCTGAGCATCATAGGGAGCGTTGATGGCGTATTTGCCATAGGGAGTACCAGCCTGGTATCCAGCAGGGGTCTTGATCTGGTTGGTGACATAGCCATTGGATCCGGCAATTACGACGCTGAAGCTACCACGAGTCTGACCAGTGTTGACAGCATTGTCCTGTGAAACTGGACCTCCCCAATACACACATTTTATCATGGTGACCGAGGGAGGGTTGGAGCACGAAGCATCGTTGGGATCAACTTGAAGGTTATGTTAGCTGGATTTTTCAGAGTGGAAAGAAAAATAAATAAAGGTTAAAAAAAAAAGCTTACCGGAAGGGTCACGCTCGAAGTAAATGTTGATAGAAACACAACCATTCATAGCAGTGCATCGGCTGGCACAAGTAGCAACGTCGTAGGTGTCGAGTGAGGAAAACCCCATGTACCCGAAACTTGTTCGAATCAGTTCGGCAATTCTTGGTGAGGCAAAGGGGATGTAAACTCACGCATTGTTGGAAGCTTGCTGATTCACGAATGCGACGTTGTAGCCAGTGGGTGTAGGAGCGGCGGAAGCAACAGAAGCGTAGTAGTTGTTCGCAAGAAAATTAGCAGCGTTGTCGGTGCCGGCTGCATAGGTAGGGGCAGAAGTTGCGCCGGAAGGCTGAGGCACGCAGGTAGCGGGAGCTGCTCTCTTGGCAACGACTGCAGTCTGAGACAGAACATCGCTGATTTCGATGCTGACAGAGGAGGCAGCTGCGGTGGCGACAGCGATGAGGGAAGCAGTGTCGTAGGTGATGGTTTGAGCAACGACACCAACAGCTTCAGAGAAGGTGGGGTCGGGAGTGTCCAAAACCATGTCCAAGTCGATTTCTTGAGGAGCAGGCAAGGCAGCGACCAAGTTGGCCGCCAAAGCGGGAAGGGCATAGGATGAGAAGCGCATCTTGATGATAGAGATGTGGATGGGATGAAATGAGAGATGTGATTGTTTCTGCTGTCTTTTGGGTGTTGTCTCCCTACCTTATATACACAATGTCCTCTATACCAGAGCCTCAGTCAGAAGAAGTCTCGGTCTGGCCGAGCAGTACAAGATGCCCTTGTAGACGCCATGAGGCGTGGCTCGCGAAGGTAAAGTCCACCATTTACTGTCTGGGAACTGTCGACGCCAGCTGAAGATCTAAGGGGGCTTGATGGTTACGGGGTCAAACACATCGGCGCGGAGCACTTTGCAGGTAAGAGGTCAGGAAGACTCAGGGTGAGAAGGACTAAACCGTATCCTGTCGACACGCGCGAGGAAAGCGCGATCCTTCCGTGATCGGAAGCAGCGAAATTTGTGTCCAAATGGGGCTAGCGAAAAGCTTGTTGCCCTCTGGAGGAATCTCCGGCTGGGGCTGTGTGCCGCTACTTGTTCTCTGTTCCTGCAGAATACCTGCCATGTTGTAACTATTCGACATCATCAGGTACTCTGAACATGTCAGACGTTCCATCGAACAATTCGAACCACATACAATCAACGACAGCGTTGAGAAGGACTCAGTCCGCAACACCAACGTTCGTCGCGGCATCAGCGTCCTGCAACGACCCCGCAAAATGTTTCCCTGCCGTTGCGCCCGCGGATGAGACATGGGCTTGGGCTTCAGCTCCTGTCGCTAGCAATATTGATTCTGCAAGTCAAGTGTCCCCCAGACTTGACCTCTTCCAAGGTCGGTGAGAAGGTTCGGCATGCCCGATATTGCTAAGGGTACTTTCCGGTGCTGGAAATACACCAAACAAGCGACAGCTGAGCTCCGCAAGTGCTCTTAGACCCTACTCGAACGCGGACAAGGGTCTTCTTAGATGCGGTGAAAGGTCTTGGTGTGTCTCTCTTTTCGCAGCTCTTCAGCCCTACTTGATCGGCTCGAGACGAATCGGAGGATTTACGAGCCTCGAATCTCTGTACCAGCACCACGTGCCGGCGCTTCGGCTCGAGACGATCATTTTGTTCCCTAAATCTTCTGCGCTCTTCCGACCTAACTCGGCCATGTGGACATCCCGAATGCTCAAGATTTGCAAGAAAGTTCATCCAACACGGCAGACGACTGGCGAAGGATCTGTCTGTACAACAAGACTGCTCAACTGCACGGCTCAGCTCCTCCTGCATGCACTCCATCCCGCTGAGCTGAGATATCTATCTTTGGGTTGCGAGAGACATGTTCTCAGACCATGTCTCTTTCTCAGCTTACTTTGTTCAAGAGCAGAGAGTACGCAGGGGATGTCTTGACATTCGGCAGCAGAATACGATGTCCCGGCAGACGAAGCAAGCGTAGCTGACCGTTGAAACCCGGTATGACTCTCGAACCATCAACAGATCACCTGCCACAGTGCAGCCACACGGAACCTGCGAAAGCGACTTTCGCGTCCATGGATGGGAAGATTCGTGTCCCAACACTACAATCGCAGTCTTAAGGAGGAAATGGCTTGACTTGTGCCAGGCATACACCCAAGCTGTTTTGCAGACTGTGGTCTGATGTGTTTATTTGGAATATGCCTAGCCCTTCTCTAGTCACAATTGTTCGTCCTGCATGGTCAAGAGCCTCTACCACTACCGATTTGACAGATTCTACCAGTCGGTAATGCTATTGCCGACCAAGAAGAAACCATCTCACATTGCAAGTCACCCAGCAGGCAGCAAACGTCCGTCGAAGCAGGCCGTTATACCCGGGTTTGAGTTCAACAAGCTTCAATCCTACTTGACCCGACAGAATCTTCTCTGGAACGACTCGACTCCCGAGTCCACGGCTCCAGAAGACGCCAACGACGATGTGACTCAACTGGCAACTCCAACCTCCTCGCGATGGCTTGGTTCACGGTGAGTGTTAGTGAAGCCGAGCATCTTCGCTCAAACCCGTCTTCGACGTTCGGGCGTTGGCGGTGAAACATGAGCGATTGTCTCAAATGGCAGGGCTGAAGTCGAACAAACCCCCAAGGGTCTTGGGATACGATCAGAATGGCGCAGGGCTGAATCCTCGCTCCAGTCACAAGATGCCTATCACCGAATCATGTGGATTGTCGTGAGTATCCGGGTTGGCCTCTTAGCATCAATGCAGTATTAGCCGACCACAGCCAATTGCTCACGCCGAACAAGACACACCATGTGCTCCCTTGAGACCTTTGCCAGAGGCAATACCCGCACGCAAATATTCCAGACGTGAAAAGTTGCTTCGGCTTGGACTCGAAACACAACTTCAAGAGAAGCATTCGTTAAAGCTCTTCTTTAGAGTGTATTATCACCCTCCTCTTGACCTCTGCAGCACGGATATCCGGAATCCAGGTCCGATGGTCTATCCTCCATCTGAGCAATCTCTGATCAACTCAGACAATGGCTCCAACCAAACCCAAGCGAATAGCTCCATCAGTCGGCACACTGACACCCATTCTTCCTCTCCTTCTTTTCCGTTACACTTCGGCGACAGCGAAAAATGTCTCCAACTCAAAACTCCAGGGCTGGGAAAAGAAGAAGCCGGTGAAACAGGAAACGGCCAAACGCTTGCACGTTTTCGGAGTTCGACAGCGAGGGTCGGACGTGTTTGATCTTTTGCCGTTTTCGTGAGTCGTGTAGACGGTTTGACACGTGGTGGGATGTTTGACACGAGGTGAGTTGCTGTGGATGGTTCGAGTTGGTGTGTTGCGTGGAGGTTGGTAGATAGTCAGCCGGAGGTTGGAGGACTTTGATGAGTAAGCAAGCCGTGCGATGATGAAGTGATTGTTAAATCTGTTTCGTCTATAACTGTCGTTGCATTATCTATCCTGTGAGGAACCCATCTCTTGTTTTTATCGCTCTTTCCTTCTTGCAAAATTTGATTCGAGAAATCCGCGCTGCTGTGAAGCTTCCTTCATATATCCATTGCGTCGTCTATTCCTTGTTCTCCTCATCCTTCTTTTCCTCATCACCATTCTCCTTGCCAGCCTCCTTGTAAATGTCGCTGTCAAAATTGACAGGGAAGTTCTCTCTACCCTCGGCATCCTTGTTGACCCAGACAGCAACACTGCATCCAGGACACTTGAATACACCATTACCTTCCTCATCGATAGTGACCTCTCCTTGCTCCCAGCCCAAAATATCCGTCCACACCTCCCCCTTGTGCTCAGGTCCCACATGCATCTGAATCTCCCCGGGCCCGGTATTGCTCATCACAACCGCACAGCCGTCCTTTCTATCATGTGTGCCTCTTCTCACCCAACCGATACAGTTTGCGTCGTTCCAGTAATCGTTCAATTCACCGTAAGCGTAGAGTTTTCTGGCGAGGACGAGGTCGGCGAGTTTGTCGCCGCAGGATGGGGGTTCCGGGTTATCGCCTTTCATGCCGTAGAGGTCGCCGTAGAAGACTGAGGGGTAGCCGTCGCGGCGGAGGAGGATCAGGGAGTAAGCGAGGGGCTTGAAGAAGCCTTCGACGGGGGTTTCGACGGTTTGGCCGGGTTGGGTGTCGTGGTTTACTACGACGGTCTGGTTTGTTTGCGTTAGTATATCCTCGTCGATATTGTTTTTTTGCTGATCATGCAGGGGGGAAGAAGATACTTACCACGGCGTTGACAGGCATTTCCTGGACCAGAGTGTCGTCGAAAACTTTTCGGAGATCTGCGGCTTCGCCCTTGCTGATGTTTGAGAAGTTGTTGAGGAGAGGGGAGTCGTAGAGGGAGAATTTCCTGTCCATCTGGTTTACCCAGTCGACGAGATCTTGCTTGTTTCCGGTCCAGAATTCGCCGACGTAGAAGAGATCTCCATGTTCCTTTCTCAACGCCTCGATCCATTCTTTTGTGAAGCGCTGGGAGAAGTGCTGGACGGCGTCGAGTCTGAAACCTCGGAGTCCTACTTCAGATACAATCCACTTGCCCCAGTTTGTGACGTCCTCGCACACCTCGGGGTGAGAGTAGTCGAGATCGGCAAACATGAGGAAATCGGCATTACCGCCCTCATCGTCTACACTCTCGCTCCATCCCTTACCCTCACCCTGAATCTGGAAGATAGCATTACGTCCACTTTCAGCATCGTAATCCGTACCGCCGAAATGATACCAATGGTACTTCTGCTTGCTGTACTTGTCGCCTCTGCCTTCAAAGTTGAAACCCAACCATGCGGTGATCTCATGACGGTCCGAGATTTGCTTGTCGCGGTCGTTGGAGTCGACTTCGATGACGTGGCATTTTTCCTTCTTGTCGGCGGCGGCTTTGTGGTTGAGCACCGCGTCCCAGTAGAGACCGATGCCGGAGTCCTTTGCGGATTTGGAGAGTGTCATCAATTCATCTTTTGTGCCCCACTTGGTGGCCTTGCCGCCCTTTTGGTCGAATTCGCCGAGGTCGTAGAGATCGTAGACGTCGTAGCCGTTGCCCTGGAGAGGTGTCCGAGTCAGTATGGGGGAATGGGGAGATTTTGCGGAGATGTGGAGGTTCGGGAGCTTACGTTGGGGGAGCTGGCTTTGCAGCCGGGAGGGAGCCAGATGTTGGAGATACCAATGTGCTTGTATGCAGGCATGGCATCGTTCAAACGAACATAGTGCTTGCCATCAGCAGGAACATTCCACTCAAAGCCCTGAAGCAGAGTGTAGTTCTCAGGAGTGGGTTCTTCGCCGCCCATGGTTGCTAATATTCCTCGAGTGATAAGGATAATGAAAGGGAAAAGTGTGTATATAAAGAAAAGGTAGAACGGGAAAGCGGACAGCAAGCTCACGATATGTATATCATCCCAAGCAATAGGAAGTGGGATGAGAATCACCTCAACAAAGACCTACACCACTGCCCCTCCCAACAAACGGCGCTTTCACATGCCCCCTCTGCCTTGATTGTTTACGGAAAGTGGGGGCCACCGACATCACAAAAAGCTTACACGTGGCATGTAAACAACCTTGAGCAGGGCAACGAGCGTTGCAACAACCCTGATTTTTTCGCAGCGGCCGAGCAAAGTTGATAAGAGACTTTGTGACGTAGCTGCAGCGGCAGAAAGTCAACGGTTTGAGTGGGTTGGGTGACAGATGCGGGAAAGCGGGATGTGTGGAGGGTGAAACTGCCGATCCGGAAGGGAGACCGAAGTCAGGGTGCTCCCCAAAGCATCATCTCCAGACAGTTTTTGGACGACAATAGTCCACGAAAGAGTACCATGGCGGATTGATAAGCATCAGATGGTCGATATTATATCCCCTCATACTGCTGATAAAGTATTGGAGGCCACAATAGTCCCGTGAAGGCATAGTTTGGTTTTTCGTGATCTTGATTCTTCAAACTCTGAACCTGACCATAGATTGCGTTGGAGCCTGCTGGTTCTGCTGAACAATATGATTGAACACAAAAAACATGCCAATCGATGCGCATGTCAAGCAAGACTCAAGAGATTACTTGAGAACTTCTCAGACACCAGATGGCTCTAACATAATGATTGTTGCTCATGCAAAATATTGATATCTTCCGCTTGAAAGCCTACAAGGCTGCAAGTCCGAAGCTTCAATCGTCCCGAAAATCTACCATAACGCGCTCCGTCATCGACGCGTCCACTTTCACCATCGTTCTTTCCCTTCCACAACCCCAGATCTCCAATCAGTCGCTATTGATACAATCTGAAACACCATCCAGAGCAATCCCATCCTCCAGCTCAACTTCATCCATCGCCCGTCCCGCCATCCTCGCATGCATCACAATCCCATCAACAACGCGTCCAGCAAACCCTCTCCTCTTCGACCCGGCCAGATCCCCCAACCTCTCCTTCCAAACCCCCCATCGCTGCACACTAAACCCGTCATCTCCCTTCCACAAAGGCTCACTGCCATCACTACCCCCAATCCACTCTTTCCAAATCCGCTCTCCCTGATACTTTTCTTTGGTCTTGCAGAAAGACCAAATGAGTGGGGCGGAGTGGATGAGGTATGCAGAGGCGGCGGGGATGTAGAGGCCTGCGCGACGGAGTTGGGGGAAAGAATTGGTGGAGACTTCGAGGGCGTTGGAGAGGCTGAGGAGGGCTTCTGATTGCATACTGTTGAACTCGATGGGTGAGAGGGTGGGGGAGAGGGCGTTGAGGTAGAGGGAGGCGAAGGTGGAGGCGGAGAGGTATTGTTGTGCTTGTTGGTGCCAGGTGACTGTGCAGTGTCCGAGGTCGATGTTCTCGATTGTATTGACAGCTGCGGTAAACCAGGTAAGAAGAGACTTCAGACGCAAGAAGGGAGAAGAAACACACTCAAAGCTGTTTGGGAAAACTGGAAACTGAATTCGGGGATATCGTGCCAGTAAGTTCGGTAATTCTCCTTGAGCGGTTTGCCATCCACAATCACATCGGGGAGTTTGGAGATGTGCATGAGCATTTGCACGATATGCTCAAAGTTTTTGAATGTGGTTTTCGGATGGATGATGGCGAGAGACAACAACGTGAACGGATAGTACGAGATCTTCTCGCCTCTCAACAGACGAGGGTGGTAGGTCGATGCGATATCGTGAGCCGCTGTCTCAGGCTCGACAGTGCCATCCAGAAGTCCTTGGATGACGGAAATGGTTTTCTGCTCTTCTGGTCTGTTCCAGGCATTTTTGGAATTTGAGGCTGTCAATGTTGTTGTAGTCCAGTTGTCAGTCATTCTCGGCACAAGTTAGGTATGTAGGAAGTCTCATTACAATCACCAACATGGAGGACAAGACGACAAAACATTCTCAGTACTCTTGGACTGCAATACGCGGTGTCCAAAGAAGGATTCATTCATTGCGTCATAGGAAACAACACGAGTCAGTGTGATCTGACCTTTGCATAAAACATACATCCGTTACTATCTGAGCATACTGTCCACCTGTAAAAGACATTCTTGAACCGAGTGTGTTTGAGACCTCTCAGACCACGACCTTCTCAATTGCACTGACGCCGTTCTGCTCGCTGACGATGACCTGCTTCTTCTCAAGTGACTTCTTGACCGGGTTGGGGGCTTCGAAGATGGCGTCGAGTTCCTCGAGCTGTGATGGATAGATTAGTGAATGTTCGAAAGCGAGGTATTGTTGTGTGTTTGACTTACAGTGCGGTTGCGGGTTTCAGGGAAAAAGAAGTACATGATGATAGCCTGAGCAGTACACCAGGCGATAAAGATGATGTAAGTCTTCCATCCAATACTCTCGAGAGAGACTGGCCAAGCAAATTGGTTAAGCAGACCGCCAGCGTTGACAGCCAAACTTGAGAAGGCCATACCCTTGGCTCTCATCTCGAAGGAAAGAACCTCAACTGGGTAGAGGGCTTGAAGGGGTGTGATGCCGAAGGAAAAGATCGCGCCGAACATGAAAATCATGGCAACGGTTGCTTTAGCGGCAGCAGGGTTTTCGGTCTCTTTGAACAAGCCACTGGCGGTAGTCATGCCAATCCAAACGACTGCGCAACCGCTCATGGCTCCTATCATAAGCTTGCGTCTACCGAAGCGATCGACGAATGTGGATCCAACGAGGGCAAAGACGAATTGGAAGCAGGCGTAGCCGAGGTTGATGTTCGTTTGCTCAATGGCCTTGTGGTAGCCGGCAGTGTCAAGAACGGCGGAGATAAAGTAGCTCAGTACAGCACTGTAATGGAAGTTAGTCGAGTTCTTGCAAGAAGTAAGAAGACAGGTTGGTACGCCATACACCACATCGCCATGCGCCAGTCAGGGCGATGACGACATGGTATAAGGTATCTGTACCATGAGAGAGACTTACTTGCCAGCCCACTGACCAAAACAAGAGAAGGCACAGTTGCATGCGAGTCGGTAGCGAGAGCTGCGGTTCTTGAAGAGGGCGGAGTAATCCCAGTATCTACCAAAAACGGTATAATTAGCATATTTCACACGTAGAGAATAGTATGATATCACTGGACGTACCTCTTGTCTGCACCATCCATGTTCAAGCACTCCTCATACTCGGCAAGTTGCAACCTGACCCATGCACTGTCCGGGTTGCCTTGTCCATGCCATTTGGTAAGAGTGGCACGAGCAGTATCTTGCTTGTTGTTGACGTACAGCCAACGTGGTGACTCGGGAACGAACCAGCAGAAGAGGCAGATGATCACTGGACAGGCCATCTGGAGCCATACGGGAAGGATCCAGGAGGCATTGCCGGACAAGTTCAAAGCACCTCTGACGGCACCGGCAGCAACGATGTTTCCAGTGAACCAGAAGGTGTTGCAAAATGCGGTCACCTTGCCACGGTATGCAGGATGGGACATCTCAACGACGTAGATCGGTCCAGCAGAGGAGGCAATGGAGACACCGAAGCCTAGCATGATGTTAGTCATGATCGGTGAATTGTTCTTACGCAAAGAACGTACCAAGAACGAATCTTCCTCCGATGAACTGTTTGAGATTTCTGTCCATGAACGTTGTTCCAGAGATGATCGTGCCGACGGCGATGATGAAAGCGCCGATGAACATGCCCTTACGTCGGCCAAAACCATCGATGGCAGGACCGACGAAGGGTAATGCAACAACGCCACCAATCTGGTACATGGATGATACAATACCCGCCCATATTCCAGAGTTGGAGCCATGGAAGTAAGACTTGAACTCTGGGTTTGCGAGTAGACCATTGAGCAGACTGCCGTCGTAGCCATTCATCGTCCTGAGCACATGTCAGACATCAAAGTTCAAGGAGTGTGGAAAGGCACGACTTACTGGCACAAGAAGCCGAGAAGAGTACATCCAAAGAGCATCAGAGTAGCTGAGCTCATCAGGGTGGGGTGTTCTCGCATCAAGGCATCGTTGAAAGCCGCGCTGCCTTCAATTGTTTCAATGTGCTCGTCGGAATCGAGTGTGTCGACCTTCTGTTGCATGTCAGCATGTTCTATCAGATCGTTACTTGAGTATGCAGTACCTCGACGCCTTGAGAGGCGTACTTCTCGTCCATAGTCATAATGATAGTTGTGAGTCAAGGATATCTCGACGAAGATGATATAGTTGTAAGCAATGGATGAGACGCTGAGATGAGATGTATTGCAAAGAGTGTGGGGATGGACTCTAGAGATATAGATCTGCATGCACCCCGCGTAGTTGCCCCAGAGTGTTCATTTCGGGTAGATCAAGACGGAGACGAATCCTCCGCATTCAATATGAGCAGCCATTGAAGCTTACCGAGCCCTGGAAACACTATTGTGAGAACAATTTTCGACCTCATCCTTGTCATGTGTCCATGAAGTAATATCCTCTAGTCAGCTATTGTTCAATATGTGTAACGAAAGACTGTCGCTTGCGCAAAATTGCTTGAGTCGCGAAGGATTTCGAACTTATTCTCGGGATGCAGGGCCGACATCCCTAAGGTCTGGAAGGCTCGACTGTAGTTTGGGAGATGAATTCTCGTGATGTTTGCACGCATAGCGTGTCCCAAAATACTGCTTATTGGTCCAGTCTACCCCGCAAGCATATGCATACTGCAAGGTCCTCATCTAGACTGGCATGAGCGCTCCGCTCGTGGGCTGTTCCTTCAAGTGTGAGTGACCGCGTGACATTTTATCGTGAGGCGTTTGCGTCCAGGAGAACAAGAGCAGAGAATCAAGATCAGGGGCTCTGTCACACGGAGAAACGGTCCTGGAAGCCTATAGCAATGAAAGCTAAATGACTAGATCAATTCGCTTGCGGCCTCGATAGAACGATTGGAGAGCCGAAGGAGTTAGCCTCGAGATACTCAAACTTCTGATGGTCTTCAGGTCCATGAACACTCGATACATTCAGAGCGGACTCGGGCAGCACACGGAAGAATTGGCCAGTCGCAGAGACCCGATATTTCAGTGGTTGATGTTGTGGTTACAGTATCGGCGCAGCGAGCCAAGCGGTGAATTCTTCAATCGGACAGCTTGAAAGTGCAAAAACACTGTCCTCGCTTCCAGTTGATAGAGTAAGCTTGGCCAGGCAGCTCGCCAAATTCAGTCGCGTTCCTTTGGAATTTTCCTTCACGCCGCAAATGGCGGATTTGACATGGGCGAACTGGTGAAGGTTGGATAATCCATGTGACTTCGTGGTACGTGGCGCAGATTCAGGTTATCGAGCTGCATACACGACTTGATGGTCCTTTGAGAGTGAACTGAGAACAGGTTGTCCGTCGGAGGAAGCTGCTCCGTGCCTGATCTGGGAACCTCGGTCGTGGTGGCTGCCAAGCTCGGAGGTCGGGGTAGTCTAGCCGCTTTCGGAGCGGAGCTCAAGGACACCTCCGCCCTGTCGGCCACCGAACTTGTCCATTGTCAAACCTTGGACGAGCGGGCAGCCAGATGTTATCCGGTTCAGGGTCGCGCAAATCACCGTGGTGGTTTATAAGATGCAAACGCTCGCCGCAGTCGCGGCCGACGCCTATTCGCTTCTTCACCAGACAACATGACCGGAACAGCAGGAGCTACCGAAGCCTTGCTGGTGCAAGAGCTCAAAGATTCATGGGAATTTAAGCAGACTAATCTGGACAATTGGATGCCTGTGAAGACTGTGCCTACCAACGTACACCTCGATCTCATCGCAAACGACGTGTAAGCTCTTTCCATCTTGTGACTTCACCCAGCCGCTGATGTCGATGCTGCAGCATCCCAGACCCCTTCCTCGGCTTCAACGAGCTCAAGTGCGAATGGGTAGCCGACAAGAGCTGGACATACAGAACAACGCTTCCAGATGTCGGAGCAGCGAAGGATGGCCAGATCCATGAGCTTGTCTTCGACGGTCTCGATACCTTCGCTACAGTCAAGGTCAACGGAGATGTGATTCTTGAAAGCGACAACATGTTCATCCCGTACAGAATTGATGTCACAAAGAGACTCAATCATAATAATGCTAACGTTCTGGAAATCGACTTCCGCTCAGCACTTGTCGAAGGTCGCAAGATCAAAGATGCTCATCCCGAACACAAATGGGTCGGCTTCAATGCCGACATGGCCAGGCTCGCAGTGAGAAAAGCTCAGTACCACTTCGGGTGGGATTGGGGTCCTGTGTTGACGACTTGTGGTCCGTGGCGGGCAGTGCGTCTCGAAACGTCGTATGCTCGAATCTCCGATTTGAGGATTGATTACGATTTGAGCGCATCTCTCGATGACGTGGTTGTCCACGTTTCGGCCTCCACAGAACGATCCTCCGGAGCCGACGTAAACATCTCGATACGCTTAGCCGATGATCTACTCTTCGAGAAGACGGTATCAGTGGATGGCAACGGTGTTGCTAAGGCCGATTTCCACCTATCTCACCCAAAGCTGTGGTATCCCCATGGTTATGGCGAACAACCACTATACACCTGCGAGGCTGTGCTCCTAAAAAATGGTAAGGAAGTCCATACATGCAGCAGAAAGACCGGATTTCGCTGTGGTGAGCTGGTACAAGAACCCGATGAGATCGGGAAATCTTTCTTCTTCAGAGTCAATGGAGTCGACGTGTTCTGTGGCGGATCATGTTGGATCCCTGCCGATAGCTTCACGCCTCGGATCACAGAAGAGAAGTATCGGTCTTGGCTTCAGACTCTTGTTGATGGCTACCAAGTCATGATCAGGTACGTTTCACCTTCAAATGAAGTTGACTTTCGATAGCTGACTTTTCGCAGAATCTGGGGTGGTGGTATCTGGGAAGAAGACGTCTTCTATGATACCTGTGATGAGCTGGGTATACTCGTCTGGCAAGACTTCATGTTTGGCTGCGGTAACTACCCAGCTGCGATCAAATCATTCAGAGACTCTGTCGAGGCCGAGTGCGTCGCACAAGTCAAGCGCATTCGTCATCATCCTTCGATTGTCATCTACGCCGGCAACAATGAAGATTATCAAGTACAAGAACAGTGTGGCCTGACATACGACTACGCAGACAAAAATCCGGGGAATTGGCTGACAACAGACTTTCCAGCTCGCTATATCTATGAGAAGGCAAGTCAGAGATCATCGTATCTTTCGCAGGCATGACTAACAGTCTGCAGATCTTGCCAGAGGTCGTTGCGGCGCACTCGCCTCATGTGGCCTACCATTTTGGTTCTCCATGGGGTGATGGCCTCATATCGTCCGACCAGACTGTTGGTGATTTGCATACATGGGCCTGCTGGCATGGAGGGATCAAGTATCAAGAGTACGCCACTCTCGGTGGTCGTTTCAACAGCGAATTCGGCATGGAAGCATTCCCTCACATCGACACCATCAAATACTACGTCACTGATCCAGCTGAGCTTTACCCGCAATCACACATGATCGACTTCCACAACAAAGCTGATGGCCATGAAAGAAAAATTGCAACATACTTGATCGAGAACTTCAGGACTACCGACCCCAGTCTCGAGGCATACATTCATCTCACACAGCTCAGTCAGTCAGATGCGATGATGTACGGATACCGAGGCTGGAGACAGCAGTGGGGTCAGAAACGCCGCTGCGGTGGCGCTTTGGTCTGGCAACTTAACGACTGTTGGCCTGTCACTTCATGGGCTATCATCGACTACTTTCAGCGAAAGAAGCCGGCATATTATGCTATGCGACGAGTGTTGGCTCCCATCGCTGTTGCTGTGAAGAGAGCACATCACGACTGGAGTGTTGTTCATGCTCGACCTGCAAAGACGAGCTCTTTCGAGTGCTGGGTATCAAGTATGAAAGAAGTCATCGCGAAGGTAGAGCTCAAGTTCATCTCTATCGCCACTGGCAAGGAGATCAAGGAAGCTCTGATCAAGACAGATGTCAAGATCACAGCAAATGGCACAACCCCCATCTTCGATGGTGAGCTCAACAATGAGGAGGAAGAGCCGCATGTTCTTGCCGCGAGGATATGGATAGATGGAGAAGAAAGCGCTATCTCACGCGACATTGACTGGCCGCAGCCGCTGAAGTATCTGAACATGGACGACAGAGGCGTGAAGGTGGTCTATGACAATGGTAAAATCACCGTATCGTCAAAGAAGCCAACGAAAGGCTTGGTCTTTGAGGAAAGAGAAGGCGTGCTGGTGAACGACAGTGCTGTGGACATCGTACCTGGAGATGAACAGATCATCACAGTCAAGGGATTGAAAGCTGGCGACGCACCTCTGAAATGGAGATACTATGGGCAGGAGGTACGATGCATAAGTGATGCTCATAGATAGACTACAAACACCGACTTAAAGTATATCCACAAATTATGGTTTCTGAGAAACGCGCGGTTCAACATTAAATCATGCCCTAAGCTCTACTCGGAGTATGACATTCTTTCCATGTTTCCGTCATTGATCCTCATGATTTGTCGCCGAGTTCCTCTCCAAATGGTCGCTTGGTGGGGGGCCAGAATTTGTCCGCAGATCCAACGCCGCACCTGCAAGAACGATCCAAAGAACCTTAATTCTTGGCCTTCTCTTAAGAACAACTTGTGCCCTAGCCTTCACCGAGAACATAAAATTGCTACTTTCTGTCCTATCCGAAATCGATGCGTGATTCAAACCAGCGCGTCAGACTGTTCGCGCCTTCCTGAGAATACATACGTCGCCGAGGTCATTAGCTTCCCCGCCACCACCACGATGTTCCATACTTTTCCTGCCACTAAGACTTCCGACGAAGGCGCCAAACCAGCCAGGCCTTCAGCATCACGACGCATTACCACGAGTAATGCCTGTGGTACAATCTTTTTCGATAGTGCCATCCACTATGAGAAGCTGATGTGAAAATAGGATCCTGTCGGCGGAGGAAGATCCGTTGTGATGGCGCCGTGCCTTGCGGCCAGTGTAAGTA
>SWBL01000365.1:0-48968 GCA_024195585.1 Aureobasidium sp. EXF-3400
GCATCCCGTCCGCTCTGCCATACATAAGCAGTTGAACGGCAGATTAGTACTACGGTGGGTGACCACGTGGGAATCCCTGCTGCTGTACGTTTTGTTTTGTCTCCCTTCACTGCTTGTCTCCGAAAGAGGTAGACAGAGAAAGCGACTTTTTGTCCATGGACAAGCATTGAGCTAGGGCTGAGGGCATGTCTGTTGCTAGATCTGGGTAGTTTTGTAGCTCATATATCTCGCTCATGCTATTTATCCTGCTTCTCTTCTCATACACATTACAGTCGTTTTACCTATGCTGGCTTGCTCCAACTATCTATCGCTTGCTCCCATACTGTTTGAATTCAGCTCAAGATGGCAACACACAACCAATCTCATAACCAAGCAACACCTCTGTACTTGAACCCTCCCAACCCCTGTTACCGGCCGTACTGATCATGAACCTACATGCCGGATCGATATGCAAAGCGGAAATAACACCAGTGCGATGACCAGGAACAATGAGGAAAGGAACAGTCGAACGTGTGTTTTCAACGTCGCGAAGGTCGTAGAGACGAAGGATATCGTAAGATGCACTGGTGTATTGTTAGCTCAAAGTAATGACAAAAAACTGCAGGAGGAGAGAGCTTACCAAATCAGATGACGGCCATTGGGCATAGCTCTGACCGCACTGACTGGACCACTTCCACCAGGGAACTTGAATGTACGCTGTGGAGTCGCCATCTGGAAGCCTTTGTGCAGTGAATATTCTTCGACTGTGCCGTTCCTTCTGCCTGCGTAGATGCTATTGCCATCGACTGACCAACAGGCGCCCATGCACCAGGGAGGTACACCGGTGGTCGGATGAATAACAGCGATGGGAGAGGAAACTCGTTGATCCCAGATACGGATGGTGCCTTCGATTGAGGCATCGAGGAAAGTTGTGGATGAGGTTTGGGGTAGTTCGTCTCCTGTTGTGTTGACATGGTTGCCATTGGTGATCTCTTCGGCATGAGGATTACCTGTTGTTAGGGGATCCGATTGATCTGCAGCGGACGCATCGGGTTGTGGTTGTGAGGTAGTGTCCATTGGATCTTGAGGGGCGGTCGAGTCGTCTTGTGGTGGCTGAACGGGACCTCCTGCGTCGAGCATTTCTGTATCTTCCTGTTCTTCTGACTGCTGCAAGCCTGTGGCTATCGCTTTTGCGAACTCATCATCGTCGTCAAAGGCGTTGTTGTTATTGTTGTTGTCGGCATTGATATTGTCGTCACCGAAGAGAGAGCCATTGTCATCACCGAACAAGGACCCGTCTGGCGAGCCTGCTGCATCTTCTGTGCCATTCTGACTGTTCTTACTTCCTCTTCTTTCTTCTGGGACTGAGACACCATTCGTGAGTGGTTTCGCGGCATTGTTCGAGGAGAAGGTCGAGCTTGCGACTTGCGTATCTTCGGCGACGTGTGGAACCGGTAACGAGGATTCGGGACGGCGCTCGAGTACTGAGATTTGGCCTCCACTACCAACAAATGAGCGCTTGACTTTGCCCATGTTCAGATCCCAGTCAAGGATGGTCTTGTCCCAACTTCCTGATAGGAATGAGTACTCGTCTTGCGCCAAACTCAGGACCGAGACTGCTGAGGTATGTTCGCGTAGTATTGTGATCTTTGTGCCAGCTTGGTGACGGCATGTTTGCAAATTGATGGCACCCGACTCGAGACCAGACAAGAGCCATGTCGCTTGGTGCTGTGTAGCCAGAGAGTAGACTGGCGACGAGTCTTTGGGTTCTTCAGCAGATTGTGCAGGCGGAGTACGCACTGATGTCTCTTCATTCTCCCAGTATGTTGTCAAGCTACCAGCCTTCATGACACTGTCCACGAAGGGATGTTTTTGCGCCACTGTCAAGGGCACTTTTCCGTTTGCTGTCTCGACCCAATTGTACATGCGGATGTATCCGTCCGTGCCACCGCTGAATACCCATCTCATGTCCGGTGTTGCTGTAACGGCGTTGATCGATGTGCTCTGTGGTGCTGCCATGGTAGGTACAATGTCGTACGTGACGGCATTGAGGGCTTCTTGTCGTACTGAAGGCCATGCTAGGTGTGAACTCGGCGATTGATGTGCAGAAGGGCGCGGTGACGGCGATGTCAACATAACAGTAGGGTTCGGTGGTCGTGATGTCGAGGGCGAGGTTCGACTCTGTCGGCGCGATTGTGAAGGCGATTCTGCGTCTCCGTCTGCATCATTTTCGTCGTCGTCGTCTTGATCGCCCTCATCATCTTGGTCATTATCATCGTCGTCGCCTTCTTCATCAGGCTCTCCCTCGTCTTGGTCTTCTCCTTCGTCGTTCTCGTTGTCATTATCGTCCATGTTTTCGTCTTCATCTTGCGACTCATCCCCTGACCCTGTTGTCTGTCAGTGTCCCGTACTTGGTAGGTAAGAAGTGACAGGAGTGCGCACCTTCTATCGGGTCGTCATCCTCAAAAGAAACCATCCCGCACAAGAACTCCTGATGTTGTCGCTACTCCTGTTTAACCATGTATGTCGGAGGTTGTCGCATGAGCGAGTCAAAGGAGTAGTTGCTGTCGCGTAGCTGCTGGGATCCAAGAGGAACAGCCGAGATAAGATGCTGGTACGTATACCGTGTGTTTTCAAAGATGCTGCGATTGTCTTGTTCCACAATTCCATGTCCATCGCGACAGACGCGGAGGCCGCGCCGATGAGGGTCATTCTGTGGGGTTTCCCGAAGTTTATCCACCGCTATCGGGAAGCCATTGAACCTCTTCCTTTTTCTCTTTCTCTTTTGAACAATGATCGTTATGCATACGAACTGTGCGGTAAAGCGTCTGGTCACCTCTTGAACTCTCAGCTGGGTTGTATGCAGCTTCCTCTGTGCGAATGCCAGGGTCTCTGCAATGGCCTCATCATCAGCAATGCAGCTTCCTGTCACCAACAGATATGCATTCTCCTTACGAAAGTCCAGTGCATGAGGCGGGACATGAAGTGAAGCAGAGTGTTGGTCCATGTTTGCCTGACAGTGAGAGATGTTTATGGATCTCGTGAGTCTGGCAAGTACGCTTCAAGACATGTGCTGCACCTTCCCGCCAGGGGCTCAAACAACTGCAGCAAGGCGCAAATCAACTTTGCGTCAACTCTTGCCCTCTCTCCGCCTTTCATACAACCACTCGATTATACTGTAAAAAGTCACAATCTGATACAAGCGTCGATTCCCTCCGCTGAGAAACTCAAAATTGAGTTCTCTCAGTGGCCAAGCTCCGTTCTTGCTCGAGTCCCTGCATCTTCACAGTCTCAAGAAACAACGCGCTTCACCAGGAGAGCGCATCCACAATCTGTTCCGTCACTGCCCCTTCCTTTGCCCTTTCCCAAAGTCGGCCAGTGCTGCGCACCACAACAACTTCACTTTGCGCACTTCTCGAATACATCCACTTCGCGCACACAACCACCACCACCAGCCACTATCATGAACCAACTAGCACACGAGGCTGTTATCAACAGCTACTACCGTGATGCTGCTCCCCTCACTACTGATGATGAGTGGATCTTCTGCCCTGAAGTTCCGGACATGGAAGAGATGAATCGTCCCCTTGTTAGTGACGACCCATGCGTGCCTGAGAACCAGATCGAGGGAAACTGGTCATCCACGGACGAGCACCTCTCCGCGCAGTACCACTTCCTGCGCGAGGAGTCAACCTTCGCTCTCCGCCGTGCTATCGAGCTTGTCCGCAAGCAACCTCACTTATCGGAACTGGAACATAGAGAGACCTCGCCTGGTATCGGAATCTACGAAAAGGTAATCACTTTCTCGCTGTCAATCGACAAGTGACTGACAGAACCAGGCGTTTGCAACTGGTCTCATTCTAAGCTACCGCGGACTGAGCGTCAGAATGTGTTTCTCAACATTCCGCGCAGGGGTCAAGATTGACTGGAACACCTCAAAGCGTCTGAAGGCTGGCTCACTGCTTGCCATATCACCCACTTGGGACAAATTCCAGAAGCAAATCACCATTGCCGTCGTTGGTGCCAGACCTATGGATCTACTCAACGAAAGTGAGTCTGTTCAGTATCCTTTACCTGAAGCAATGCTGATCAGGAGAAGGTCCTCCCAAACTTGATGTAATCTTTCCACACCCTGAGGACACCATTCTGGACCCGGCCGAAGAATATGTCATTATCGAGGAAACATCGTCTTTCTTTGAGGCACAGCGTCACAATATGCTCGCTTTACAGCGCATGACCAAGGAGAGTACCCCTCTCCAAGAGTATGTCGTCTCCCCGGTCGTTGAAGAGTCTGGCTCACCTATCGACCTCATCGACCTCTCGAATCAAGTTGGAGATCTCTCGCTCCTTGACAGGCAGGCCGCCAAACACACTGTCCGCGTTCCCGATTACGTTGAGAAGGACCCCATCATGGATCTTAGCTCTGCCACGGATGATGTTTCTGACTATCAATATGACGTTGTCAATCGGCCCATGCCCAAGGATGCTGCAAAGCTTGACCAATCGCAGATGGATGCACTTCGTCAGATTTTGACTAGGGAGCTTGCCCTCATTCAAGGTCCTCCTGGTACTGGAAAAACTCATGTGTCTGTCATGGCGCTTCGTATCATGCTGCTCAAGATGGAGGAACAGAGAAACAACGCAAAGCCAGGCGAGGTCGTTCCACCTCTGATTGTAACCTGCCAGACCAATCATGCGCTCGATCAGTTGCTGCGTCACATCGCTGCATTCGAGGATTCATTCATCCGTCTTGGTGGTCGCTCAGCTGACACCGGAGTCGTCAAGCAACACACGCTCTTCGAAATCATGGAGAAACTCAAGGAAAGCAACCCACGCGCCCTCAAAGAGCCGGCTGGTCTCCGATCCGCCAGAGCCAACATGAAGAGGATGGAGAATGACTGGAAGCGAGTGCTGGCGCCCTTCGATAGCAGCAGTCAGGCTTGCAGGCCCATGGATGAAGACATGTTCGAGGACCGACTCTCTGCCCAGCAGATCGATTCTCTCAAGAACTCCAGATGGCAGACAAGTGACGACTCTCCTGGCATTCCTGCCATCATCAAATGGCTCGGTCCTGAGGCATCCTTGACAGCAAGCACCGACAACTGGCCTGCAGAACAAGAGTTTGGGTTCGAGGCATTCGAGGAAGAGGAGGAAGAAGTTGACGAGGCCACCGCCGAGAAAGCCAAACAGGATGACGAGATTGAGAAGCTTCGCGGATCTTTCATCCCTCTCCTTGATTGCAGTGTCCTCAAGGCTACTTCCATCAAGCATCTCTCAGAAAAAGATGTCAAGAAGATCTTGACAAGCAGCAAGTTCTCCGACCTCAACAAGGTACCACCTCAATACCGACTCGGTCTTTACGAGTTCTTCGTCAAGGAAACCAAGCAGAAGGTTATCAAGGCAGCTCGAGATTTGGCATTCAGATGGGCCAAGGAAGTGAGAGACTGGACACGCGGCCAGTTCGTCAAGAAGCTCCAAGTCCTTGCCGATGCCAAGGTTATTGGCTGTACCAGCACTGGCTTCGCCAAATACCGTCCCATGATCTACGCTCTCAAACCTCGCATCGTCATGGTCGAAGAAGCCGGTGAGTGTCTTGAAGCCAACATGATGAGCATGTTCCTGCCATCTCTTCAACATCTTATCCTTGTTGGGGACCATCAACAACTTCGTCCCCGCGCTCAAAAAGCTACCCACAACTTCAAACACTACGACATCTCTCTGTTTGAACGTTTAGCAAGCAACACCGTTGATTATAAGATGCTTGCCGTGCAGAGACGCATGCCACCTGAAGTCAGACGTCTTCTATGGCCTATCTACGGTGACAAGATCAAGGACCATGAATGTACTCTCGATCGTCCTCCTGTTCCTAGCCTTGGAGACTGCAAAACTTACTTCTGGCATCACGAATTCCACGAGGCCCACGACAAGTTCAAGTCTGCTTACAATGAGCAAGAGGCTAAACTGGTATTGGATTTCGTCAATGGCCTCATCAGCGCAGGCGTCGAGTCGCACAGAATCACCATTCTGACCTTCTACAATGGTCAGCGTCGTCTCCTTACTCGCGAGCTGAAGAAAGTGACTGGTGCGGTGACAGAGAAGCGTATCAAGGTTGTCACGGTTGACTCTTACCAAGGCGAGGAGAACGACATCATTATCTTGTCCCTTGTCCGCAACAACTTTCTCAGAGAGGTTGGCTTCTTGAAAGTCGCCAATCGTGTATGTGTTGCTCTGTCGCGTGCCAGACAGGGGTTTGTTATGTTTGGCAACGCCAACCTGATGGAGGAAGCTGGTGGTGAAGAGTGGAAGCAGGTCGTCTCTATCCTGAGAGGTGAGGGTCCTGTTGAAACTTATATGGCTGGTGGTTCCAGAATCAAGAATGTTGTCTACGAGTAGGGAGTTCTTAGTATCGGACTTATCGCAACTGATAAGACCAAGGTGGTGTCAAGTGGTAGACGTATGTCTTCTTCATCGCTAGCACAAGTTGATATGTAAAGCTATGCAACCGGTATGCACTCTACATTCAATATTATCCTCGATCCTCCATGCCAATGTGCACAGATAAATTCCATCCATGATCATGCACAAAGTTGACTCAGAAAGCACACGGTCAAACATGAACAGTTGGTCGGCGGGAACTGACATGTCACTGTTCTGAGAGTCCAAAAAGATGGTTGCGTGATGGACCCTGCCTGCATGCATGCACATCGGCGCTCGGAATAATGATTGTCCGACTGACAATCCATTTCCAACTCATTCGCTCCATCTCAGTTCCTGGACAACAATTGTGATTCGTACATACTTTCTTGTCCGCTCGATGCTGATGGACTGCAAGTGGTGGACCTGAAGCTGGAACAGCAAACATGCAAGCAGTCGTTCGCCGTTCGATTGGCCGCAATGGAATGTGATAGCTGCTGCACGAGCTCTTTCCGATGGCTTCATGCAGCTTTCCGCCTGCAATTTCCAACCTCTCAACAAAAATCTGGATGGACTCTGAGTTTTTACTATCCTGGCCTTACTTCCTGGGAGCTTTTGTTGGCCTCGGATTTGACTGCAGTCGCAACTGAGAGCAGTTCTCTCAGTGGGGTTTTGGAGCTTGCGTCGAGGACGTCGAGACAAGCCCGACGGTGAGAGTTCAGATACGGGCAAATGTGACTGGTCAAGGTCCTGCTTGCATCCCGGCGGCTCGATGCAGATACCCGAGGACGACATGACCAGGCTCTCTCTCCTGGGTCGCTGCCTTGAAGCTATCATCAGCTCTAACCAGCAGTACTGCGAGTAAAGTGTGGGCGATGAGCCCTGATACGATATTGGTGTGGGTCACTGAAGAAAGTCATCCGCGATTCCACGGTCATGACTTCTCACGAGCCCAATTCCCGACGGCTTGATGCAGTCTCCCGCTTGTACCATGCGTAAGTGGCGGCATGCTATGACCAGAGTTCGCACCCTGAGGGACGCTGTCTCCACGTCTCGTCTCTCGCACAGGAGATTTCGCTTGCAATCACAGCTTATTCGGAAGAATGATAAGTGCCGTCTAGCAGCTCTGAGAATAGCGTTGAAGCAAATATCGATTCTCCCACAGTATCGCGAATCCTGAAACTGGCGTTGATTCAAGGACACTGGCGCTCGGCTTCCTGCAGTCTGCCGTCTGCAACATGTGAGAGCTATTTCTGCAGTATTGAGCCTTCGGCGCAAAAGCGTTTAATTTCTTTGTCTGGTTGCTGTTGCCTGGGAGCTCTTCTGATCAGTCTGGTGGAGACAAGAGGGGGTGGCAAGTGTTGCTGGGCCTGCTGAGGTAAGTACGATGTGTGCTCCGACCGACACCCCAATTTCTCGTCGGTGTTCGTTCTTTCCCTTCCTCCTTTTCTCCCTCGTCTCCGTTCTTCTTCTGGCTATTTGCTCTCCTTCCAGTGCCACACTATTCTTATGTTCTTGCTTTTTGGCATCTTCCTGGTATTCTCTCTTGGAGTCTACCCCGTCGCCCACCACCGAAAGGATTGATTTGGTTGTATATGTCACTGCGCCTGCTTGAGTGTGGTCTTCCTCCGAATTCTTGTTTCCACTTGTTTCCTTTGTTCTTTCCTCTTTTGTGTTCTTTTTCTTTTACCATATATATATATATATGACCGTTTCTGTCGCCCACATTTGAAGAGTTGAGGAACGAGGCCAGAGGCAAACCCGACCGTCGCCATCTGGCTCCCAACATCACTGGCCTGGAAACTGCCACAAGAGATGGTCCAGAGTACTGGATTCTTCAGCTTCAGGAGACCCTCAAGCAAGCTGGTGTCTGTCTCTCCACCGTTCCCCCTGGTTTTCGTGGGCTTGTTCTCCTCACTTCCGCTTCTATGCCTCAAACTCCGAGGGTTTTGTCTGACGGTTTTGTCTTGGATCAAGATCATACGACATTGCTGCTCACGCCATCAACGGCGGTGATGATGGCGATGCGATGGAGGAAGCAGAGCATGTCAAAATGCTCTCCGACCTCTCCTCTTCTTTACTTGCTTGAGTCTGTTTTCTTGTTGTTTTCTTATATATACAAAGCTCTCGTAGATGTGTGAAAGGCACTGCTTTGGTTCTGAGCCGGTTTTGCAGTGGTTGTCTGTGGAGAAGTCTTCGCCAACAGCAAGACAAGGTCGAGATCGTCTGCTGACATCGATCTTTTGAGACTGGTAAGTTGATGTGTTCCGAACACGTTCGAGAGAGCGAGTTGACTGATGTGGTAATGGAGTATACATATATATTGGCTCGAGAACTTCGCCCTGTCAACAATCTACCTGGCAAGAGTAGTTCCAACGCTGTGTCGCAGAGCTTCATCGGCCCAGAAGACTCGTCAAATCTTGTGAGTGAACACATGACCAGAGCAGTGTTGGATCACTTGCAAAGCGAGAAACTTTTTGATCGCGGCAAAAATCAGTACTCCATTTGATGTTGCAAAGGCACTCATCGGTCTCTTGTTCCTCAAAGCTCAAGATATTGTTGTCATGTGAGGGACATGATGCGTTTGCTCCAGAGGCGCGGACCGGAGAGAACGTCTCGGCCAAATCTTCCAGACAGGGTTCTCTTTGCACGCCACAAGAACCTCAAAACTAGTACCGACCCTCTTCACCTCATCTCTTGACAGGTTCGCCAAGAGACCATTGCTCTGGAGAAGTATGAGTTGGGCATTTCCAACTGGTATCACACCAACAATCGTCTCAATGCAGAGCTTCATGCACTCAGGGCCTATTACAAGGACGAATTCAACGCCGCATTCGCCATTGACATCAACGGATACCTCGGTGGTGCATCCCCAACTACTCTGCAACCGATTCTGATCCTGGCGATGCCAGAAACCACTATCGGTTACAGCTCATGCTTAACCATGCATTTGTGGATGAGACCGCTGTCAGAAACCCGTTGCAGGCGTGGCAAAAAGCATGAGAGCTGTATGTCAACTCCGTGGGCTGTACACTGGATACTCATATGGGTGATGCACGATCAGTCATCGTGCCCCAGAATGACGAAAGGCTTGCAAGACTGGAGTGCGATGATATCGCACGTTTGCATAACCCAGCCGGAGCTACTTTTGGTGCAAGGCGTATCGACAGTTCTGGTCACGGCTGGACATCTGGTGGCAACTGGCCAGAGAGTATTGGAAGCGGCAAGCGGTGGAATGAACTGCCCGCATTTGCTACCCAAACAAACCTTATCAATATTGGCACAGCAGACTATCGACCACATGAACAGTCTCGTCAACTCCATTAAGTCTCATTTGGAGCCTCAGCCGCTGACCATGTCTTTCGGGCGCCGTCCAATTACCGTTGCGACCTAACCCTCTTCAAAGTCCAACAATGAGGAAGGCGATGAAAAGGGCATACCTGAGCTTGAGACAACCGAGCCTAAAGAGCGCGGATGCTCTGCCGAGTATGTGCCTGGCGAAGATGAGTCCAAGAATGGCGGATACCCTGCTTGAGGATCTATGGAGCTTTGTACTAGTCAGCATTGTCGCTGCAGATGAAACTTTTCATTTCCTCTTCTGGTATGTTGTTTTAGTCTGCACGTTTTTTGTTGAGCAACTAAGCTGATGTGGTGACAGACTTTCTTTATATATATATATATATATTCGAGCAACTCGACAGGATCGACGTCGCCACATGAAACTTCGCTTGGGCGCAGTCTCGGAGACGGGTTACATGTCATCGCTCACGTCAATCCCAACTCTGCCCGGCTCGCACCATCGCAGACGGTCTTAACAGTCTTGATGTTGGCGTGAGCATTGCATGAAGCCGTCGGTGATGGTCTTGGTCATCTTGGTGTGGTATGCGGCGAGGATAGCGCAGCGCTCCTGCTCGATACCGATCCTTCTGATGAGCTACTCATCTTCGAGCTTCTTGAAGTTTGTGGCGTCGTTCTCTGACGTGTCTCCTTTGACTGGTCAAGTGATATATGAATTGTCAGAAGCGCCCCTTTCCGTGGCTGTCATTTCTCCTCTGCTTCAACCACTTCTCCCTCCACCAAGATGACCAAGAAATTCTTCTCGCGCATAACCACTTTCTTGACCAGAGAAGAGTTCTTCTCGTCTCTCTGCAAGCTTCACCCCCAATCAAGACCTGGCCCCATCTATCCCAAGAAGTCCTCCGAATCAGAGTTCCAAGCACGACTGGTCACCACAAAACCAGACGACCCCAACTACCGCGAAGGCACCGCCATCATATCAATCGTCAACATGGCCAGGTCCAGTTCGAAACAGTCTCCCCCCAACCACTTCTTCTCCCTGTTCTCAACGCTCCACCAAGATGACCAAATCATCTTACTCGCGCATAACCACTTTGAGTTTCAAAGTACGTGTCAAAGCCGCTTTCAAGGGACAGAAAGGATGAGCGTGATGAACGTCGAGAGATGATTCAGACTCCTCTTAGTCAACAGGCTGCAGGTCAACATGACCCGGTCGAGGCCGTCATTCATCATACTCTCCAGTCGCTTGTCTCACAAATGGATCTTCGGGCGCAACAGATCTGTACGATCTTCATGGAGCAACCCATGGTTGACTCTTCTAGAAAGTTCATCCTTGTTGACCGCCGCCCATTGGCTGAGCAGTTGGTGAAGCCCTCATTGACGTTGGGGAAGTACATGGCCAGGCCCGAGGACAGGACTTGAGCGACTGGCGGACGCGCGTGAGGGATCCAGATGCCGATGATATGGACCGATTCCGTGAGCGCACCTGCTCAGCCGCTGCCTTTCACAGTCATACCTGCGAGTTGGACTATTCAGGGTGCTGTAGGATTCCATGGGTACAAGTAACCACGTGTTGTCAACGGTGCCTCGGAGATGTTCAACGCTGCCGCTCTTCGGCATGGACTCAAGCTCTCTAGCACCCTCACTGTGGTCAATACCCCATGGAACCAGGCCCTTACTCCCATGGGTGAGCATGTCGTCGCTGTCCTTACCCAAGGATACGCTGGGCAGTGCGGATTGAATGTGACGGTCGCCGGAGTGCAGGTAAAATCAATCAGAGACATCAAAGCCCAAGCACAAAGAGGTTGAGAGCTTGTTTTCCCACCATCTAGATATCAGACTGAATTGGATCGGTCCACGCAGCCGCTCAGTACTCAAGTCCTGACTTGATAGTGGGAAGGCTCACATGGAGTCCTGGCCCATGCGTAGCCTCATGCTGGGGAGGATGTATAACGTCATATATATGCCCGAAGCGTCTCGGCTCGAAGTCCTTGCGACTTGACAACTGGAGAAGCTTCACCACGTTCTGACTGGTCACTACTCCATTCAGAGGCACGAAAAGATCATGCTGATTAATCAAGGACTTGATCGCGGAAGTTCTCCCACTCCGTCTCACAGAAGAAGCTCGGCAAGGTCAGAAGTCGCCAGGATATGCGCAAAAGCTATCCACTTGTGGCTGCATGCAATGTCCATCTTACCAGGCTCCGGCTCTCTCACCGTAGAGGGGTTGCTCGTCTCCTCCTTGTTCTTCTCATCCTGTCTGCAAGGAATAAACAAGAAAATGAGACGAACGAGTCTTCTGAAACTTACCTCACTTTTTGAAAAGTGTTCCTTACCTCAATGGGCACGCTCGCACACCGAGCATTGAAGGTCAAGAAGCGCCAGATGGCCGAGCAGGACCCAGACGCGCTCAACTACGAACCCTACCGCGAAGACTCTGACGATGAAGTCATCGAGGGAGTGGACGAGAAGGGCATGACCAACTACGAACACCAACTGGTCGGCTTGTTCGATCGCATCATCGTCGATGAAGCTCACAAGGTGAAGAACAAGAACACCAAAATCCACAAGGCCATCATCAAAGCTCGTGCCAACTCCCACATCCTCATCACCGGCACTCCCATGTCGAACAAACTGCACGACTTTGAGGGCATGATCCGTCTGTTCTGGCGTCCCAAGACTGGCGGGCTGGACGAGCCTTTTCACCCTCCACTCAAGGCATCCATTCTGTCTATAGAATGGTTGCGCTTCCATGTAAGACCTGGCTCTTTCCATACTATCGATGCCACATATATACCTTGTTTTGAGCACCTCAACATGCCGGACAATCTCCAATCTGGGGACGCGCTGGTTGGTGTTCCTGCTCCCGCTCCGGTTCATGAGCAAGGTTTCGTGCTGTTCTTCTCTATTTGCCACACGTATGTATATCCTTCAGCAAAGCGTTGTGAGGCCAGATCGACTGTGGTTCGGTACTCTATCAGAACAACGAGTCACGAGGGAAGCTGGAAGTTTCAATGCGGTCAAGCACGAGTTTGATGACGACTTTGAGCTTCCTCGCCGTGATCTCAACCTCCGTGGTTCACTCTTCTCTGTTGCCCGTCTTTCGCCCTTCACCGATGGCAAGCGTGAGTTTGTTGCATGCCGTCCCAGTGAAGTCACATTCATTGGTTGGCTTCAACATCTGCTTATGGACCCTGGGCGTGAGTTTGCCTGACATACGTACTAAGTCTTTGTCACGGTCAATGTTCTTCGCGATGCTCAACTCTCCAACTGTGCACAACTCTTCGTCGAGCAGTCCACATTGACTGGTACACTTTCATGGTGGAAGCTAAGACGAGAGGCACTCTTAGCCATGAACTGTCCTTCTTACCTGAGAAGGGAGTCTCACGCAATGTCGCTTTCCGATGCCAGAAGCCTTTCAACACGAACAAGTCGTTCGTAGTTAGCCTGGGCAGAGGTTCCATTGAACGACAAGGAAAGTGGTGTTGCTTCAATCAGCTTTTTCTCAACCACTCCAATTGTTTTCTCCATCAATCTTCCCAAGCTCATGAGGGGGGTTGGTGTTCTTATATCACGCAAACCGATTGAGCATGTGGCATGTCCGTGTCGCCAACGCCATCGATTCTTCTTGCAATACCACGGTGCAAACTTTCAAGAATCTCTCAACCACCAAGAAAGAGGTCGCGAGACTCGAACATACATCTTACGTATCGCTAGGCATATGAGTCTATATAATATCCTGATGAGGCCTTGCTGGAGGCTCGACTCTTCGGATGATGGGATAGAGTCGCAACGTCACCAGGGTTTTTCCTTCTATATATGTCGAGATGTTTCATGAGACGAAGCCTCCTCTCCGTGTGTATATGTCCAACCCAGTTCGATGTCGTCAAAAACCCACATGCCGCCAGTGGTGAGCATATTTGCAATGGTTTGGACATCTGGGTGACTACTAATGAGGGGAAATTGCTCATCCTCGAGATGGCTCGTGCCGATCTCACCGAGAACAAGGACAAGCGCTCTCATCTGAAGATGACTCAGTCCATCCAGCACAAAGTTATCCAGAACTCCATGGAAACCGACATGTCGTCGATGTTGAAGCAGATTCCGCAGATGCAGACAGGCTGCTCGATCCGGACCAGTCACAGCTTTACCACGACATCATGGATAGTATGGACAAAGTCTTCGCTGGAAAAGACTTCCAGTTCCTATCTCAAGTCGACGGTAGCGCTGGATCTGCCAAGATATTTGTCTGTCAGCTCATCATTGACCACGTCAACCAGCTCGCCCAGATCAAGAACCAGCCTACCACTGGCTCGGAGCTGAGGGTCTCTCGAGAACAAGGAGCTCTGACGAAACTTCAGCCGAGAGTAAGGAGCTCTGCCGAAGCTTCAGCGTCAACATCTATATAACGTCCTGGTGAGGCTTCAATGGAGGCTCCGGTCATGTGGACAGAGTCACGGCGTCACTTCCAGAACACTTCAGTTCGTGACATCCAACAAGCACAGGCGGATAACACAATGCAAAGCCTCGACCCCCAAGTCTCTACACCCCTCCGCAGACTTGAGCTACAGGGAGGACTGGTAGTCACTCGTGCCGATGAGGACGGATACTACGTCCCTGATAAGCACGATGATTCTGAAAGCTCCGTATCCGGGGAGTCAGATGACGAGGGAGGTTTGGAAGACCAGGAGTTGGATACCGATGACATTATTGACAGCCACACCTCCAATCCCGCTGCCCGCGATGAGGCCTCCAAATTCTGTGGCAATGTGATCGATCTTTCCGAGAGGAGAGAGCAAAACGAGCGCACACCCATGACAGACCCCACTCGAAAATTTCCCTTTCTATATATGTGATGAGTCTTTTCAGCTACATCGGAGATGGTCTCGAGACACCACCAGAGAGTGGTCAAAAGCACTCCAGATGACCCTGTTACAACTACCAAGTTCTCTAGGAAGGTCTTGGACTACCATACCGACCTGATGCTGAGTCTCTTTGACTACCTGGGAACCGGTCTGGGCGAGCGCTGCACAGGCGCATACCTCATCTCCTTGTTGGCTGGCCCGTACAGGCTCTACGTCGCTCGGCTGGCTCCCACAAACGCAGATGACTATACCGTTAGCGTCTGCCAGACCTATGCCATGCTGGCAAAGCTCCAGGAGGCATTGCGACAGTACATGCCTGCTTTAGTTGCCATTGGCGATTTCCACGACTTTCTACGTCCAAACACTGGCGTCGATGCTATCCCTACTGACGGATAGATTGACAACCTCCTTCCTCTCAAGCCCTTTAGCTATACGCCCTCTCGAGAGTCGAATGCTTCAATTCCTCTCTAATATATACATATATATATATATATATATATATAGATCGGCTATCGATCTTGGCGCTGAGCATCAAGGTGGACGCTATGCGTCGCCTACAGAGGCCTACATCGCGTACTGCAAGATCGTTGCCTCCTGCACTGTGCCCACTGGGGTGCTTGATTCGATCAATGACAGATTGAAGACCATCTGCGGATCCGACAAAGACTTTGGTGGCAAGTCTGTTATCTTCTCTGGAGATTTTTTCCAGCTTCCTCCTGTCGGCGGGACCCCAATGTTTATGGTCAACCCTCTTGCAAATGATGCAGATAAGGACTTGGAGCAACTCTATAGTTGCATTAACAAGTCCATCTTCTTGACTGAGCCTATGCGTCAAAAAGACGCTGCCTTTGATGCCGAGTTGACTAACATCCATAACGGCGACGGCGATGCAGCTACTTCTGATTACCTTTCTGGCCGAGTATTGGCCAACATGCAGCCACCGCAACAGGTGCGAAACTTTGAGCTTGCTCCACGTGTATACACTACAAACCAAGCCGTCGATGCCTAAAACATTGAACGAATCAAGGTCAATCGACTAGCAGTCAGGGTGGTCAAGGCTCGAGACGTGGGCAACAGTCGAATGTTAAAAGATAAAAGCCCGCTTCCAACGACATGCCATCTCCAACTAGATATGTCCGGCTTTGGGATGTCAGCAGATTTGGGGGAAGATGCGAAATGCTCACTGTCGACTTCGCGCGGTTACATCCTGTCATGAGCTTCACGTTCAAGAAGGCGGAGTGTTCAGATTGTCCCAATAAGCGTGACATGACAACCCCCAGATGCCTGGTCCCATTACTACTACAGACGATGACTATGTCTCGAAATCGAGTGTTCGAAAACCATACGTCATCATCAACGTCAAGAGCATGGGTCGACAGAAAATCTAATACTGGGCGGTTAGATCAGGAACAAGTAAGGTTCTGAGAAAAACTACAGCCAAGCACCAGGCACCACGTCCTTCAAGTCCAAGATGCGGGATTGTACCCATCTTCGTGCCCAGAAAGCCAGGAAAACCCCTAGATGCCTCGGTCAAGCGTGTGTTCGCACCCCTGGACCTCAACATCTTAGAGGGAGTGCACAAGACAAATGCGGATGGTCATGGCATGCTCACGACCGTAACGAACCATGTCCCGGTTTGGGACTTCCGGATCATCAATACTGAATGATTCAATTAAGGAAAAGTAGAGTCCTGAGCCACACCACAATCAAGAAGGCGGCCAGGAGAACTTCACGACCAAGACAGATTAGTGCAATAACCGTTTGAGCAAGTGTGACGACCCTCGCAGATGTTTTGTGCAGGAGCTTCATGCAGAGCTCGACTTCCAAAAATGCAGAAGGCCATGCCAGGACATTCGTCAACTCGAGGAGACTGTCTGTGACTACAGCACGAACGTGCATCTCTATACATATATACCGGCCACAATCGCGCTGGGAAGACGAGTACCAGATGTTCCCAGTATCGCAGCGCTGATGAGGATGACGAGCTTATCTTGCAGTCAGTCACGTGCCTGAGAACACTCTGCTATCTTGCCCTATATCCCATGAGTTGGCTTCATGAGGTTGGTATGAGAGAGCCCGCATCCACTGATCGGACTGACCCAACTTGGCCTCCCAGCCGTCAAAAGGTTCTTTGTGCACCTCATCATCATGGCCTGCCGATACCTGCTGTTGTCCGGTCCGAGACTCATGAGCAGGCATCGCTCCATCTCACCATGGCTCTAGTGGCCAGACAATATATATATGTATAGTTCTGGTGATGCGTATCCAAGGCGCCAAACGCAAGCCGTGGGAAGTGGTCTTGGAGAGAATCGAAGTTCGCAGAGGACGTATTTGTGATGATTCCAGGTACAAAGTACCACTATGCCTAGCACACTCGTGTTGAGAGGCAGCTTGTGGGTGGACGTTCGAGGCACTCGAACAAAATCAGATCTGCAGCAACCGCGCGGATCCTAGCAGTAAGGTTTGAGAGAAGTTGCCAGCAGGTAAGAGCCCGCAGTGCCCGAAAGCTCCCGCAGATCTTCCCAACGAGCTGTGGTTACTCAATCCACTGCCTGGAGACTTGAAGCAGCATGCCCAGAACATTGAGAACAGCCAACACCAAAAGCCAATTCTGTCATCAACTCGCGGTAGCCAGAAAGCACACGGTCGTAAGGAGAGCGGTAATATATATCTACAGGCCATTGATCATTGATATCCCACACCTAGCGACACTGCATCTGCCCCTTTGACCATACCATCCTGGACCTCATAAAGCGTGTTTTCCCCAATTTCGAAGGCGAAACTTCGTCCGTTGGTATCGCGATCTCAAAGGTGTCGCTCAGACTACCAATGTGTGGTCCCTCATCACTGGAGACGAGGCTCTCGTCGAGCGCCCTCTCCGCCCTGTCAAGCCACAGACGGCTACGCTCGTTCTCCGTAACACTCGCAGCACCAACAAGAAGGCTGCTGCAGCTGCTTCTGGAGCCGATACACCAGACGACTCCGTGGCCGGCGTCTCTCTTCCTCTTGTGACCTCTGACGCCTACAAGGAGGCCGTTGAAGACTACAAGCTGTCAATCCACGAATACAAACTGGACCTAGACGAACTCGAAAAGCAGGATGGACGCCTCCGCATGGCCAAAGGCTTGCTATCTATGTCCAGATACGATTCATGAAGAACCGGAGAGCTCAGCCGATGTCATTGAGCGTACGTCGGAACTGCCAACTATCTGATGATGGCAGAATTGGCTTCCAACCACATGTACCAGAAAACCAGTTGATCACTCAAGTCAGTGACGTCCTCCCGTTTTGATGGAAGGTCAGCCTGGTCAAGAGGGTATGTGCGACATACGCACCATCATTGCATTCTCCGTCCTTTCTTTTCTTTTCTTTCCTCGTTCATATATATGTATATATCCTTTGCGCCTCGAGCATTGGTTAATCCGCTGGTTTCGCCGTGGACCGTCTGCTCGATGAATTACCCTAGTGCTCGCCTTAGTCCGCCTACCATGGCTGCTTCCACCTTCCAATCCATTGCACCCGCTACTCATCCTTCCAACTCTCCAGCCTATGTAGCTATGCCTGGTGCTGCTACTTCTTCTCGCGCACCTGTGGCTATTAACACGGCGGTGGTCTGGCCGCTACCAGCATGGGACTGACTCTCGTCGTCAACGGTGTCACCTATCCCAGGATTGAGAATGGCGAGGGGCGCTGGTACAAGAGAGTACGGTAATGATGGCGAGCAGTACGGCGGAGTAGCCAGCGACCACGGCAGTCGTGAGCTCGGCACAGTCGCCCGTATCACCAGCCCTCAAGCCAGGCTCACTGCTTCTGTCGCAAGCACGTGGCTGATCAACAAGATCACCAGGCTTGAGCAGGAGAATGCCTTCTTGCCCGGTCTCCGTACTCGCATTGACGACCTCGAGGCGAGCTCAAGCGGGAGAAGAGCCGAGGCGACCAGTTAGACAAGATGAACACTGCCTTGCAGAACAGCAGCAAATCTGATGTCAACAGCTTGATCCAGGAGCGAGACGCGTACAAGCAGCAGGCTGACGATCTGACGAAGAAAGCTGATGAATTGGATCATGGGCAGGAGATCTCATCAGGTTTTTGATCATGCACCCGTCGACTCCTCGAGAGGTACTGTCATCGTCGACTGCCGCACAGCTGATGATCAGTTGGAAGCTACTGGCAAGAGCTTGATACAAAGCCACACCGTGCGACTGTCAACGATCAAGTTACCCAACCTGCTCGACTTTGTGAGTCGTGACCAAGTGCGACTTTGCAAAGAAAACGGGTCCTTCCAACAGTTAGCGCCTCGTAACGCTATCGAAGCCGCAGATATGATTGATGCCCCAGTCAATGTACCTAAGACATGTCTGCACTGCCGGCTCTACTGGCAAACAGGAGTTTCGGCGATATATACACCACTTGTTCATCTTCAAATCCTCATTCTTATTGTATATAGTCTTGACGACTCGAACATCGGTTGCTTATATTCAGATGGTCAAGCATACTCCTGTGTTGGTCAGCAGCCTGATGGGTCTTACTGGTATACCCGAGGCTCGTCTTCTCTAAGGTGAGGAGCATGATGTGTACCTCAAGTCTATCGAGCTCAACTTGCATGCTGGCAGAGTTCATGCCCTCGGCGACCTTGTTTTGGTCTCCCTCTCGTACACCGCTCCCCTGGCTGCTGGTTTCCAGACTACCGAGCAGGAAGCTCTCAGGATCTCTCGAAACCCCGAACACCACGATAAAACGAAGCACATTGCAATCAAATACCACTATCTCCGAAATAACAATCTTAACCGCCAACTTACCACAACCTACGGTTAGTCCAAGGCTAACCTTGCTGATACATTCATAAACGCACTTCCACGTGATCCTTTCGAAGATATTCGCTCACGTCTAGGACTGGCCACTCATACTTGCACCTGATAACTAACCTTATAGCGTCATGCGCGCCGGTAGGAGAATTGCTTGCAGCTCACAGGACTCGCAAACCTCGAACTAGTTGTTTATAGTGTAATCGTTACACGTTAGAATATGATACCATCTTTGCTGATTGAGTGACCCTGTCTCGAATGCTTTCCTCTCAGTATCCTATCTTTTCCCAATCCGAGTATGATTTGAGAAGGATAAAGATGACATGAGTGTTGAAGCAACATCCAATCTCTTGAATCTGCAAAAGATTGTTGAGAATGCTAATGTAGCAATCGCATCTGTGAAGGTTCGCGATTCCAGCTCGCACGCCAGTGAGATCTTGAGTCGTTGATCTAACTATTAAGAGTGCCCCTTTACCAAGATGTCAATCTTTACGACACTATCATAGATCTATATAGTCATACTGTGATGGCCTTAAGTACACACGAAAGTGGTAAACCATGGCCGAGAACACGAGAAAACGTGACTAGAATCCTTCTGAATCCTTCGGCCATTGCGCGCCGCCAATACGTATCCATCTATATATTCCTGCTCCGCACAGCTCAGACTAAATACAGCTCTCGAGCGTAATGTTATTCAATTTGTTTCTGACATTGCTTTTTGCATCGTGCTTCGCTCTTGCGTCGCCTGAATTAGATGGCATTGTGCTTGATGCTGAATTCGACGAATTTGTGCTGGAGGTGTGCGACACTCTGCACATACCTGGTATCAGTGTAGCTGTGATTAACAAACACTCTTTCAAATCCAAGGTGAGCTTTGTCGCTGTTGTCCATCTCAACTCTCCTCGAGCTGACCTGTTTAGGGTTATGGCTATGCGATACTTCCTGATGTCGAAGCTACACCAGACACTCTATGGTTCACAGGCAGCACGACCAAAGCATTCACGGCCGCTGCCGCTGCGCTTATGGTCCACGACTCTATAGAGTATCCTGAGATCCGTTGGTCTAGCCCACTTTCTACACTACTGCCTGGACATTTCGCTCTCCAGGATGACTACTACACTTCCCACATAACTCTTGAGGATGCACTCTCTCATCGGTCGGGACTACCCAGGCACGACTTAGCCTACGGCTGGAGCGAGGGCAGGGAACCTGATGCCCTTGACATCATACGCACTATGAGACACCTCCCCTTGACTGCAGAACCAAGAACCAAGTGGCAGTACTGTAATCTGATGTACGGCACCGTTGGACAAGCGCTAGCGATGTTGAGCGGTATTGACTTCGGTGATGTGCTGAAAAAGCTCATTTGGGAACCCATTGGCATGAGATCCACAACTACCTCAACGAAGGAAGCTATGGCTACCAGAGACCAACACGGAAAAACAAGACTCTCTAGAGGCTACTTCTGGAACAAGGACCACTACCTACCGGAGCCATATGTGAACCTCGATCCTCTGGCCGGCGCTGGCGCTACCATCTCCTCAGTCAATGACTATGCTGTATGGATACAAACTTTGTTGAATGCTGGCACGAATGACTCCTCTCCGATCAATGAAGCAATCTACAACGATCTCACTGGGGCAAGAACCATCATGGGTGGACTTTTTGGTACGCTTCAGCCGATTCCACTTCTGTATGCGCTCGGCTGGATCAACATTATGGCTGGCCCTCACGAGGTTATCACCCACTCAGGGTCTGTGACCGGTTTTGGTGCGAATGTATACATCTTCCCTGGAGAAGAGATTGGCTTAGTATCCATGGCAAACACGATGGGTAGCAGTAATCAGGCTGGAGCATTGATTTTTATCGAAATACTCAAGAGATTGCGTAAGGTGTCTTCGGTGAATGATACAGTCAATCTCAACTCACTGCACGAAAGTCTGGTGAGCTATCCGAAGGCTCATCAGCAGCCGTCTTCAGGAAGCGGCAACCATCATGTTTTGACTGGTACAGAGCTATCTCTCCCTGGACATTTGGCCGACTACATCGGCTTGTATCACCATCCCGCATATGGTGTCTTCAATGTGTCTGCTGTCGAAGACAAACCCAATTATCATGGAGAACATGCTGCAGGCATACAAGAGCCGATCATGTCAAACTCGCCCAAGACTCAGCTGCGCATCAAACCATCGGACAGAACTTGGCCTTTCGAGATCAGCCTTAGCCATAAAAGTAACACTCTCTTTGCGACTCAGATATATGTAAGTTCTTTGTCCTCATCAAGGGAAGACTACAAGGTTGACTGACAACCACAGTGGGTCCACGGCCAAGGTGACGTTGGCGACGAGTGTATCAAAGAGGAAACAGTACGAACTGGAAGCTCTGAGGTGAAATGTCGACAGGAGGTCTTCTTGGAACCTTTGATAGAAGCTCGGGCCGTGTTTGAGCATGATCTCAACGGCGAGGTCACCAAGCTTGGTATGGAGCTTGAGCCAGAGATGTTGCAGAAAGACGAAAGCAAGTGGAGGGATGGTATGATTTGGTTCGAGAAGCAGGCATAAGTAGAAGTAAGTCTGTTCTTGTGATTAACACCAGTGTTATTGCTAGAAGTAAACCCGAAGAGAATGGAAAATCAACCTCCTGTGCCGCATTCTCTTGCTGCCTCTGCTGTGTGACTCTAGCGCGCAGTATCTTGCTGGTCCATGAAACGAACGTAAATCAAAAAAAGAAAAGAAATGTAAAAGAAAAAGGATTAGCATAAATGCGCTTTGTGCTGAGTCCCTAGAATCATTTGCCTCTCCCGAAAGTCTTTCTTTATCTTCCTGTTACAGAATGAAGCACGGTGGTTGTTGGTGTGATCCAAAAACGTCCTCGAGCTTCGAAGTGTCTGCCAATTAATGTCTTCTTTGAACTCTGAACTGTCGCCTTGCCAGTGCAGATTCGTCTTTCTCTTATGCACACGCTTGTCCGCCTCCAGCTTGGTACGATGTTGTGTCTCGGTCGGCTTCCGTAAATAGGTTTACTCCTCAAGGATCCAGCCTTGCCAACTTGAGATTGTCGTTAATGACTGTCAATCGTGATCCTCGTTCCTTCTTGCGTTTTGTCGTTTGTCGTTTCATCAGGCTTCCGTGCCAACATTGTGCTAGTACGGCTCCTGGTAGCCTCAGTTCGTCGGACGCTAAATTGGGTTGATGAAGGTTGTCAAGTCAATGATCTGATGATCTGCCGTTCGAGAGGCGTTCACGCGAGGAAGCAACTTCAGAAGACCTCTCTGACTGTCAAAGACGACGCAGAAGGTTCCACTCCACTCACAATCGAAACAGGCGAACGAACCAGCCTCCTCAGGGCTCTCCCCCGTCTTCCCGTAACTCATTGCGAGCATTGAGTTCAAGCATGTCTCGAACGGTCTGTATCGCTGCCAGTCTGGGTCGACGCTGGTCCAGTCGTTACATTGTTTGACCCATGCATCCATCAGGGGGCCAGAGCCGACACGAACGAGGTTGTGCTCCGATTCGGTGTACAGTTGGTACTCGTAGGTCCAGAGTCCTGGCGAAGTGACTGTCGTAGGATATGCTGGGACGTCGGTTTCGTCATGGCGGTCGCTGGAAGCCGCACTGGAGACCTTTCTCTGGAATGGATACTTAGTCAATGCAGCGTGTTGTGAAGGCCTTCAAGTCATACCTTCTTCTTTGAGCTTTCAGCACGGCCAAACTCTTCATCGACCTCATAGCTCTGTGCGCTTTGACCGGACCGCTGAGTGTTGACGCGAGCTTTGAGAGCTCCGAGCTCCTGGGCTTGATCTTCATGTTGACGTTTCATGCGATTGTGCTCCTCCTCAAGCAAAGTAAAGCGATCAAGACGTTGTTCAGATGCAGAGTCGCGTGTGGAAGCGAGTGACTCTTGTTCGTCGTTCTCAATCCCCAGTAGATTCTCGAGAGCCTCGATACGCTCTTCCAAGGCGTTCCGATCTTCAACCCCCGTGTCGATGCAGTGTCCAAGATGTACGCAACGTTTCCTAAGCTCCCGAATGTCGTGCGCGTGCTCGATGTTGATCTCACGTTGGCCGGCTGCAAAATCTCTAACCCATCGAACGATGCGCTGAGCCCCTTGCTTGAGATTGTCCCACTGCGAGTCTTGCAGTTCGTTGAACCTTCTCTGCTTGTCTAACTTCCTGTCGAGATACTGTCGTAAGTTCCTTATGCTGAGATGCCACATGATGCTGAGAGCGTCAAGATGGGTCAAGGGTGCTGCTGTGAATCGTGATGATATCCAGAGGGCCCAGTGTTGTCAAACACGTTCAGATCGTGAGATCTTTGAGTTTGGTGACCTGGTGTGAGACAAGGGAGTGCGTGGCGCCTCTGTATCGAGAGAGGTAGAGTAGAAAGTGGTTTTTGTTACTTGAGAGGGGACGAGATAAATGGTTGTTGTTGTGAATGTTGTTAAAGGAGAGAGGAGGGATGTAGTTTGAGAGAATACTGAAGATGGTTATCGTTCGAGTCGAGCACTAGCGCGAATAAGGATGTCATACATCAACTACATGTTCACTCCTGTCACGATTGCTACAATTCTCACGTTTATCACACTTTCACACCACAAAAGAAGAGAAAACTTGGTTGGATCGATGTAGTCTCCTATCAGGCCACGATAGAGCTTGCCAGTCCATCCTGCTACATCATGAAGATCTATCGCTTTGCTCCCTCTTTTGGGAGGTGAGTTGTTCGACAGTTTTGTTTCTTCGTACAGATAATGCACTTTTGTAGAGGAATGCATGCACGATCTCAAAGTTAACATCAAGTTGCTTGGAAACCTGATGCTGACAGTGATGTGAGCTCTTGTTCTCATGACGACAGAAGCGAACAAAAGGGTTCAGACAGTTTCGCGCGAAGGTACGGAGAGGATTGGACCAGGGAAGACGAGGAGGTCAAACTTCATAAGCCAAGCATAGGCATTCTCCCAACACGGCGGTCTGAAACTGGATGATCTTCTGAATTGCCCCAGGCCTACTGTCTTTCTTGATCCTCGGCGGGAGGAGAATGATGCTTCTTCTACAAATAGAAATTTGGCCATACCTGTCCGCACTGGAAACAGCCAATGTTCTAAGTCCCTCAGAGCTAGCTACTCCAGCGACAAGCGACAAGAAGAAGCATGTTGCCCCATGTGTCGAGCACTGTCTAGCATATCTGTGAAGTTGCAAAGCGGTTTCAAGATATGGGACAAGACCTGAGAGAGCCGACCACAGCGACCAGTCATCTTCACATCTTTTTCGACAGCGCTCGAATGAGACTTTTGCTGCAGACTTTGATTATGCTAACAATCTAACTTCAATGACAACAGCCATTCCTTCCATTCACTGAGCCATATATATACCTTTTCGCTGTCGCTCGCTCCAAGCATATCTCTAAATATCATTCATTCCAGCTTCGAGAATGTCTCATCCTCGCGGACGGTCCCTAAGACGATCCTTCGAATTCCCTAGGTCCGAATCTCTCTAGCGCCAATAAATCAAAAAATGGCCCTAGAATCACCACCTCAATATCCGGGTATAGGCATTACCCAGCAAATCGCCACCTTGACCACTAGGCTCGAAGCCTCACGAGTCTTTAGGACTCATACATACCCCCAACATGTCACGGCTACCTTCGCACCCAGGTACCGCCGAAGGAATCCAACAAAGGAAGACGACGGGGCTCGTAACCCTTGGCCCCTCACTGTACACCTCCTTTTCCTGTCCTGAGGATTGTGAAGCGCATCAGAAACCATGGTCGGCATCATTGATATAAAGGAGGCCTGGTTTCTCTATACCGGTCTCGAGCAACGTTGTGTCAGCTTTTTCAAGCCCCTAAGTACGAGCATGCAGAACAGCAAAGACCTGGGGTCTGTGATGCTCCAGCCCCTGACGTTGTCTCCGCTCACAAAAGCATCTGTTTCGCTCACTGTGAAGTGTATCAGAGAAGAATGCATAGACGTGTTCGGTCTGGGAGATGCACATAATACTGGGACCTGGTGCCCTACTTCATCTGCACTGTCACCCATGCTCTCAGCGTAGACACTGACAGCCCTCAAGCTCACGTGAAGCGGCAACTTGCTTGGTCTCGTACTTGTGGTGGGGTGCGAGAGGTGATGGACAGGTAGGGCTTAGCCAGCTGAATCTTGAACTTATAATGCGGAGCCAAGGGTGGCATAGGTTCAGCCAATATGGGCTGGTATGGTTGTCAGAGCGAAAGCAGTTTGAGACGGTGCAATTCTGCGGCAGCGTCACGACTCTTGCCCGAGGAGTCACCGTTCTACCCGGATTGAGTAAACTACTGACATGCTGTGAAATCTTTGAAAGCGAAAACAATTGCACCCGATGTGTGTCATCCAGGAATTGACGAGATCAAAAAGTATGCTAAAAGATGTGAACAGGGTGTTTACAGTAGAAGGAAGAGAGGATAGGATGCATCAAAGGATGCTGCCTCTCCGTGTTCTGAAGTAGGTAACGCATATGGCTATAGAAATGCAAAATAGTAATAGGAAACGAGATGGTATCCACTGAAAGGCAGGAAGATGTCAACTCTCTTTGGACATACCTCTGCTTCCCGTGGCAATTGTGCATTTTTATAGTCTATGTTCTACTCGTAGCTGTAGTCGGAGTACGGTGGGAATTATAGACTTTAGGAAACGGGGAGGTGTGACACTGCAAAGATGGGGATATGAGATTGTTGGATCATGGTATTGCTTGACTTGTTTTAAGAAAAAGACCTCATGCTGTTTTCGATGTATCAAGTATTCTTCGAATGTACGCAAAGGCCGATACCGCCGAGGACTAGGGCCATGCCTACCCATGTATCTGTTGCGAAAAGACAATTAGTAGACATTCTCAGAAGAACAGGAATGAGCGAGTGGAATAACACACCTTTTGTGATAACCTTCTTCTCTGCCCACCATTCTCCGAGCACCGTAAAGAGGAAAGCAAGCGAGTTGGTAATAGGCACAGTGAGACTGAGTTCTATCGTTTCGGATCAGCCACCAAACTTCCCCCTTCCCCACCAGCAAACAAAAGCACTCACCAGCCTGACCAATCAACAAGAAAAACCACACACTTCCCGTAACATTAATCAAGAACGGAATTGCATATGCAGGATTCCTCAAAACATCCCAAACACCGTATAACACACCCCAGACCTTTGCTTTGAGCCAAGGAGCGTTTGGGTGTTCGAGCCAGGCGCGGGATTCAGGTGTTGAGGATGAGGAGGAAGAGACGGCGGCGCGGCGCATGAAGGGTGTTGTTAATCCCCATGCTGCGCCGACGAGGAGGAAACCAAGCACGTAGCGAAAGAGGCTAGGGGAAGGCTGAGCTGCAGGAGTGTCGGGATTTGGATCCATGACTGTGATTTGACTGTCCAACTTTGTCGTAATTTTTGCAGGAATCGAATGACGTTGAAGTGTCTTTCTCTCGAGATTGAAGTGATTGCAAGCCCAAAGGCCAAAGGGAGGTTGCTATCAAGGTGCTTGGACGGCGAAACCTCGGCAGTCGCGATTGCGGAGTTCGAGATGGAACCCCCGAAGCATGTGGCAGGTGCAAGCAACAATTATTTGACATGCAGAGAAGGAGCGAATGCCGCCACGTATCACCCGCCTGAGATGGCCTCGACTGTTTCCACCACATGAGCCACTACCTTTTCTCTACCCACGATGGTACTCGATCGAAGTTGCTGCCGCCGAGGCTGCCAGATCGAACACGCCGAAAGATTCATCCACGCTTGATGGACCGGATACGTCAGCGCAGGAAGAGCTAGGAAACACATCGCACAAGTCGGCAAGCCCTTTGTCAACACCGGCGCCAGATGGAGACATCAACGTCAGGCGCGTTCCGCAATCGCTGGTGCGAAAGGTCCAAGTCCGGAAGCTGCAAGAAACGAAACGTAAAGAGTTGCGCGAGAAGTCCTTCTACGCCCAGGACTGGCGCACCCCTCTGATGCTGCTCCGAAGGCACACTCCAGCAGGGGAACAGCACCACGTCAAACAGCTGGCTCGTCTCGAGATGCCTCAAGGCATGCGAGGTTTCTACACTGGCAACCTCTTTGACCTCTTCCTGGATATCTATCTGCATACTGGCTGCCATGTTCAGATCTCGCGTGGTGACAATCATGAGCATGGCAAGTTTCATGCCTTGGAAATGTCGGGTACTGCTGCCACAATCACCATGGCAAGGCACATGTTGAATGAGGCTGTACAGGTCGAAAGCGATGAGAATCTGAATGACAGAGGTACTATGGGAAGGTACACGACAACCACCACGCCCCTTATCCAGGACAAGGTTATGCCCCGTTCTGTCTGGAGTATGCCACATACAAAAGCAAAAGACCTTTCCGACGTCCTGGAGCCAAAATCCTGGTCCTTCCAAAGCTTTGCTGCTTACGTCGCCGAACTAGTCATTGCCACTCCAACTCCAGCTTCATCACCATCAACCAAATCAGCGGAAACTACAGAGGACAAGCCACATGTTGACCTCGTGACGGATAGACTGGTGGCACTCTACACCAACTTGCAGTCTGTCCGCTGGGCTTCCATGCACGCTACCGTCCAGACTCTGCAATACCTTATTGAACACCGTAGAATCCCCGAAGTTCGTCGCATTCTTCAGCTCATCGAATCCCAATCCAAAACCCATCCCTATCTCCGCTTGGTACTGGCCAATCCATCAGTTTTCAACGTACTCCTGCATTCGGCTTGTCAAGCCTTGGATTTGCACACCTATAATTTCCTTCTTCGCATGATGACAGATCGCAATGTGCTTCCAGATGTGGAGACATGGACTTCCTTGCTGCAATTGGTGCAAAAGGTCAGCCCCCGGAACGCCAAACATATCATCACCACAATGCGACAACGACAAATGCTTTCTTCTCCACTGGCCAAAATGGGCACTGCACATGCGACATCACAAAAGGATGTCATGGAGTGGCTCGGCAGAGGAGAATCCATCTTCGACTTCATTGCTCACTACGACAGACTCTGGAATGGCAAAGAATGGCTGGATACACGTGCCTGCAATCAAATTCTCCTTGTTCTCATCGAGACGGGTAATCTGCAAGATGTCATGCCCTTGATCAAGGAGTTGGAAAACAGAAACAAGAAACCTAATCTGGTGACCACCCATATCCTCATTGATGCCGCATCTTCCTATCGTGATTTGCGATTCGCGCACAACGCTCTTGAGACATCTTTCGGTCAGCCAGGACATTTACAACCTAGCTCTCGCACCTTTGAGAAACTCGCCCACTTCGCTTTTAGAGCAAGGGCGTACAACACCCTTCGCGTGGTATGGAGATATGCATGTCTCAACAACGACGTTTCACGCGATCTTCTCCGGAAGATGCAAAGGACACTCAACACTTCTTTGCGTGGCGAGAGCGATATCGTCCAAACTTTGAACGTACAGATTTTGAACGTTGGTGTTGGCGTAGACAACCAGATTAGTCGACACCAACGCTTCAAGATGTTTGCTGTAATTGTCGCTGTCGGTATCACGGAACCCATCAAGGAAGCAGCAACACGAGCATCATTATCACCGACCACCCTGATCAGAAACCTCAAGGACCCTTTGAAGCTTGTCGATACTACGCCTTCAAGCACCGACTTGAACAGAACCGCAACATCCGGTCTTCACCCGACTCTCGCCGCCGACCTTCTTGCTCACAGATCCTATCTCACAGTCGAGCCTTTCTTGTCCGTTCTGCGCATGGCTATCGAAAAAGACCTTCGATGGAAACAGTCCGGCTATGACAAAAACGCCACCTTGGACATTCTGCTCGCCAAAGCTATTTCTGTGCGAGTCCGAAAGAACGCCCAACTCTTGATCAAAGAAGAGAAAGAACGGGAACAGCAGGAACAGGAGCAAAAAGAGAGACGCCGGAAGGAGAGCGCCAGAATCCAGTCGAAGCTTCGAATACAAAAACGAGAACGCATGCTTCTAGCCTTGAAGAAAGCTCTAAATGTGCAAAAGCAGAGAGTCGAAGCAGCTAGAAGAAGAATTGAAGCACGCAAAATTAGAGCCGAGGCTAGAAGAAGAGAAGTCGCCAAACTCGAATGGCGAAAGAAAAACGAGCAAATGGTCGAACAAGCGAGAGCATCGGCAGAAGCCAGGGCCACAGCCGAAATCAAGAAAGAAGAAGACCGTAAAGCACGACTCCAGCAACGCAAAGCCAAAGCCGAGCAAATCGCCGTTGCAAAGCAAAAAGCTCTAGAAGCACACAAAGCGAGAAGAGCCCTTTGGGCTAAGAAAAAACTCGACTTGAAAATGAAACGGCTTGAGCGAAAAGCACAAGAAGAACGAAAAGAAAAAGCTAGGGCTGCACAACAAGCAAGGGCAGAGGAGAAAGCGAGGGAAGAGAAAGCAAGAGCGGACAAGACAGCAAAGGAAGAGGAGAAGATGAGACAGGAGAGGGAAGCCGATGAGGAGTGGAAGAAGTTGCATGAGGAGATGCAGGGGTTGATGGGGAAGAAGTAGTGACTGTTGTGAGAGTCTCTTGTGTGGAAAATTGAACATTGGGGGCATGTGGAATGTATATACTTGTACTATTATCTGTATCATATGGCATAAAGCTCATTACACTCTCAAAGATGCCGGTACAGGTGCTGAGATGCAAGGCACGACCTTTTTGCCTGCAAACCCAACTCGGGCGTCAGAAATGTTGTGTGTATGCTATTAGTCATTTCCTGGATTCCAACTTCTGTCCAGACAGAGCCCGTGCAAATGACTAACTCTGGGTAAAAAGTTCATCATTGCCCAAAGACTATTATACATTTTAATAGCCATGTGGCCCAAAAGTCTTCCCGCTGTTAGATGCAGCAAACGTCTTAAGGACTTGGCAACACGAATACAGAGCAACTTCTCAGGGGCTTGTTAAGAAAGATTCAAATGCACGATGGAGTCAAGGATAAAGCAGTGTCTTCTAAACAAGAGCCTGTGTTCTGGGGAAAACCGACTTGTGTTTGAGTAGGGGTTTTGGTTGCACAGCGCTACAAAAGGTTTGAGGAGGAAAAAGAAAAGCTTGGAGGGATATGTTTGTTGACGAAAGTGTCAAGTTTTTGTAGCAAGCAGTCCTTTTTTCCAAACGAATTTCGACATCTGCTTTGTTGGGAGTCTTTGAAGAGGTTGCATCTTGAGAAAACACAAGGGGTTTGAGACGAAATGACATGGAGAATCAAAAGGAAGAAAGAATGTGTTCATTAACGTCAGGGGAGAAGACGGAGTCCTTCTTGATCAAAAGGAAAATCAAAATGCAGAGAATGCAGAAAATGCAGAGACGATGACCGTCGTCCGTGACTCCCCATCTTGGATGCTTCCGTCAGATCTGCAGCATGCTCGTCAACTAAGCATGTTTTCCCTCAAAGGTCATGACTGGAAGAGCTGGGAGAAGCCCTCTTCCGGAGGTTGTAGCCAATTCTTTGCATCATACTCATTGCCACCTTCGATACAGTGGAAGGTGTATATCATTCTCCCCTTCAAACTTGTGTTTTTCTCGCTCTTATGCAGCAAGTTTCCGTGTATCAAGACCAACGTCCCAGCCTTGACTTCTCCAAGCTCGTACACTTCTTTCTTGACTTCGGTATCTTCTTGAAGCCCTTGTGGCCATTGCGAGCCGTTGTTTTCAGCAAAGCCAGTTCCTGAAGCTGTGGGAGTGCCGTCTTCCTCATACTTCCTCACGAACCTCGAGCGAATGGGAGCGCGTCTGTGACTCCCAGCTGCAAAACTCAAACATCCGTTTTCTGCTGTTGCATCCTCGAGGGCATACCAGAAGCCAACCGCAGAAGGAGGATCTGTATACAGAAAAGTACTGTCTTGGTGTGGAGGAACACGACCGCCGATTTCTGGTTGCTTGCAGATGATCATGGATTGCAGGATTCGTGGGTCCTTGTAGCCGAGGGATTTTGCGATTGCGGCGTTGGAAGAGGAGAGAGAGGCGCTGCGGTATAGAGGAGAGAGACCGTGGAGGTAGTGGCCGATCTTGTTGATGGCTTTGGACTTGGGCTTTGTGAGGTGGCCTTCAGCGTCAAAGGCGTCTGCAGTGACAGAGTTAGGGTGTGTAAGTACTAAAAAGAGAGGGGTCAGGAAACACACCTTCTTCGAAGAAGAAGCGGACCTTGTCGCCAGAGTCGAGGAAGTAGTCGTCACCAACATGATCGGTCTTCTCGCCGGTACTGAACTTTGTCATGGGATGGTCGTCGAGGGAGAAGTTGTCGAGCATGGTGTAAGCTTCGTCGAGAAGGGCTTTTGTCGTGTCTGGGGTCAGGGCATCGGGGATGAGCAGGTAGCCATTTGTGTTCCAGAAGTCGAGCTGTTCGTTGGTCAGGCCGCTGCTTAGGTTGGCCGCGGGTGGTGGCGAGATGCGCGCGGGCATTGTATGTGTGTCTATGTTGGTATACGAACGAAGAAAGTTCGGGTGAGAGCAATGTCTGGATGAAAGACGCGACAAGAACAGAGCGAGAGCAAGGGATACGATGTCGTGGTTGTGAAGGGTCAATGATGGTTGCGTGATTAAAGCAGCGCCCGCATCAAGCGATAAGCAATTGAACCCCGCCCCGCCGCTTATCCGAGGGCGATTTAATCTTTTATTTCTCCTTTTATGTCTTGCTTCAAAGCTCCCAATCAAAGGCTTCTCGTTTGTAGCACAATGCGCCAATGATCTCCGGACCACTCTTCTTGTGCTTCTTGCTCGTCGCTCTTGCCGTCGCCAAGGATGTCGGTCCCAACTATCTCTCCCTGACTGACGATGCAAATGCTTGGGAGACCCAATATGGCTCGTACCCTTTCAAGACATACCGATCCTCCAACATCACTTCTCCCGCTGTGAGAAAGGCCGTCGACTCGCCCTTGTGTTATGACGACAACTACATCTTCCTCTCCCCGAGAGGCTTCCGAGTTCCGAATCCTGCTGTCACCATCCTCGACAACCATGGTCATCTCATCTGGTCGCATCTCGTCAAAGGACAGGCTTACAACCTCAAAGTTCAAGAGTACAAGGGAGAAAAGGTCTTGACATATTGGGTTGGTGACGATGCCGTTGGTGGACACGGAGAAGGCTACTTTTACGTCCTGAACTCCAAATACGAAGAAATAGCTCGCATCAGAGGTGTCAACAATCTTCGTGCTGATCTCCACGAGTTGACCATCACTCCGGAAGGCACCGCTCTTGTTACCTTCTACCAGATCTACCCTCTCCACCACCCAGGGCTGTTCAGGATCACAGATACTGTCTACATCTGGGATTGTCTCTTCCAAGAATTCGACATTGCTTCTCAGAAACTCGTTTTTGAATGGAGAGCCTCCGAACATCATGAACTAGACGAATCCTATGCCGTCGTCGATACAGATGGTCTTTCCATTGACCATCCCTACGATTGGTACCATATCAACAGCGTTCAGAAAGATGACCTCGGCAATTACCTCGTCTCTGCCCGCTTCACCTCAACAATAACCTACATCGACGGTCGCACAGGCGATATCATTTGGGTCCTAGGTGGAAAGCGCAATTCTTTCTCCGATCTGAGCAATGGTCAAGCAACCAACATGCAATATCAACATGTCGCTCGCTTCGCTCCTCTGACCACCTTCCCTTCACTCATGGCCAAGGAGATCGCGGATCATGGAAAGAACCCTCACAAGGATGGTTTCACAAAACAACTGCTTACTCTCTTTGACAATGGCATCCCACCACGCCCGGCTCGAGGTCTGATCCTCGATTTGACATACCCCAGTCAAGGTGTCAGTACCAATGCACCTTTGACTGCCAGAGTTGTCAAGGCCTACGAACACCCTTTACACATCGACTCTGTTTCTCAAGGATCCTTGCAAATCGTCCACTCAAACTTGACCCAACAATCCGATCCTCATATCTTGCTCGGTTTTGGCTGGCAAGGTACATGGACCGAACACCTCGCCGACGGAACCCTCCTCTGCGACTCCCGCATCGTCGTCGAAAAAGGCCTCCAAAGTCCTGGAAAAGGATACGTGCAATCCTACTCTGTGCTCAAGTATCCTTGGAAAGCTGTCCCTCACTATCCTCCCGTCGCTGTTCCTGCTCCAGACAAGACTAGTGTGTTTGTATCTTGGAACGGCGCTACTGATGTCTATGCCTGGCACCTCTCCGTCCTGATCAACGAACAATGGCAACCCCACCGAAAAGCCTTGAAGGAAGGCTTTGAGACCGAACTCGAGCTTCCCAACAAAGATCTCGGTAGAGATCTGATCCGCTATATCATTGTCGAGGCTGTGGACGAAAATGGAAACGTGCTCGGCAAGACAGAAATAGTGGATCTATGGGCTAAAGGACTGGTCAGCAGAATCACTCAAATGGCGCCGGGGAACGGCGGTGGCTTTATTTCTTGGGTTTTGTTGGTGTGCGTTGTTGCTGTTGTGGTGTTTATCGCTGATCGAGTTGTCAAATCGAGGAGGAGTGGTAGAGTCTATCAGAAATTGAGGAAGCATTGATATAATCAAAGCCGATAACCTTTGTTCATAGTTCTGTATTGTTTTTCTTTGAACCCGATGTCTTCTTTGGTGCCTCTCGTTGTCTCTTTCTTGTGTTAGACACAATCACGATCTTCGCAATTTAGACCCTTCTTCTTCCGTCCTGAGGCGTCAAGGTTTATTACAAACTATGCAAATACACAAAAGTCTTTCCCTTGGAAAACACCTTATAAGATTCCTATCTCCGTGGAACACACACCACAGTTTCTAGACGTATTGTGCCAATTCCATAACTCTACACTAATGGAAGCTTTCTTTTGCGCTGTGCTCATGGGGGCAGCTGTACCGTAGTTGGAAAGAAATGGTGCTTGCATGTCCATTTCCATGCCCCTTGGCTGATCTTCACCCGTCAAAGTCTGTCCTTGCTTGCCAAAATCTCTCAAACATATCCAATTCTCGTTCAACTTGCTGCTCAGCAGTACACATCTTGGAAAAGCTAGTGCAAAAAGCCAGCACTCAGACATGCTCGATTTGTATCAAAAAAAAAAAACGTGCTGGCAGAGGCCCGCTATAAGAGATACATCGACTGATGGGCCTGATGGCTCAATCGAAAGATGAAAAGTGAAACAAAGTGCAAAAGGTGCAGTCGATCTCGCTACAGAAAACATATACAACCCAACAAACAGCGTGAAAACTATTCAAAAAAACACTCACAACTGGATTCAAAAAGCAGGCACAAGAAACGGCACAAGAAGAGGTACAAAGTAGTCCAGCAGAAGAAAATCATCAAATCGAAAAATTCCAAAAGTTGTCTACTATGACTACAACCAAAACAAAAAAAAAAAACCAAGAGGGGGTATCCATCCGCGCCTATACTACAAAGGAGAAAAACCTCTCAACATTCCCCAAGAAAAAGGCTCTCTACTCCACCTGTTTCATCCTGGAAAAAAACCTTGCCAGGATACTATTGTGTATTCCTTGTCCTTCTAACGAAGCGCAATGTTTCATCTGGCAAGATGAAAGTCTCTCGGGCCTGTATGCTGTTGGCCACCAAACGGTACGTCCAAGGAACTGGTGGGAATATGATCCAACATGTACAAGAGAAACGATGTAATCAAGATACATGGAGGAAAGAGAGTAAAAAGAAGAGAAATTGATCAGGGCATGTCAACGTAAGTGTTCTTGGCAGAGGATGAGCGCTGCCAGAATTTACTCTTTTTCTTCTCGGCCTTCTCTGGCTTGCCATTTTTGCCAACAGCAGGTGAGGGAGCGGGTCTCTGCACAGGCTCAGGAGGGCCCGATGACATGAGGAAATCAGCAAGATCGCTTGTGCCGGAAGAGTGGAATGGATCGAGTCTAGCGTTCCTGATCACACCGGCTGAGCGAACTTCCATCTTCGGTTTGTTGCTACGAGGTATGTTGCCACTGGAAATCTGTGAGGTAATGTGGGCAGGACGGACTGCAGTAGTCGAGGTGTTCGAGCGAACGCTGTTGATACTTGGAGCATATCCTGGGTTGGGCGACAAGGTAGGAGTGGCACCGTTACTCAAAGCAGGGGACCGTCCAGCTGAAGAGTGCATGTTGTTCATTGAACCAGCTTGTGACTTCTCAGCACCTGCGACAGTGGCACTGTTGCTGGCAGTAGCTGGCAACGCAGCAAGCACGTCTTCTTCATCGTCGTCTTCATCTGAATCGTCAGGAATTGCGTATGGGTCCTTGATTCTACTTCGTGTACGGCCGTCACTGCCGATAATAGGACTTGCTTTCGGTAGAAGAAGGTTCAAGGCAGGAGAGCCGGACTGAGTTAAGGGTGACATAGGTAATTTGGGCGTACTACCACTGCCGTAGTTTGGGCTTGACGGTCCGTTCATCAGCAAACCAGTACGAGAGTCGGAAGTGGAAGACGTCAAAGGCCTATTGGGACCTGAGTTCGAACGATTGTCCGATGCACCACCATCCCAGTCTGCAAAGGGAGCGATGTGAGTCGGGACGCGAGCTTTGCCATCAGGACCAGGAGGTCCACCTCTGATAAAGTCAATCAAGTCGCTGTTGTTATCGGATGATCCGGTTGCTGCTCTAGCCGTCAAGCTTGGTCGGTTGGCAGAACGCTTGGGTGGTGGCCCTGCAGGGCTTCTTGGAATGTACTTGCCGCTAGATGTGCTTGGCTTGGGTACAGGTGGAGCATCCCTCGCGCTGGCGGCTTGTGCCTGAGCCGTGGCCCGGATAGAAGACAGGCTGCGGCTAGTAGCAAGACCAGGCACAATCGGGTTTGGTTCTCTATCAGGAGCAGTTGAGCGAATAAAGTCTGCGAGGTCTCTTGTTGACTCAGTCTGCATGACTGCTTCACGCGCAATCTGTCCCGAAGGTAGAGCATGCAGATTCTGCGGTGAAGGTCGACTGATTGAGGTCTTTCTCCTGGTTTCTTCGACTAGCTTCGAGTCTTTCTTTTGACCGACGGCTCCGAATGACCGGTTTGCACTGTTAGAACGCACTGACTGGGTGTCACTGTCTTTCTTGGGGCTCTCCCTCGAAGTTGTGCGGAAGAGCGTTGGTTTTCTGGCTCTTGTTTGTGGGCTGAATACTCGATCTGACGAATCTCTAACATTCTCCGGTGTCAAGGTGTACTTGATAGTTTCGTCTCTCTGCAACAGAGCATCGAAATCTTTTTCCGAAGCCATTGATGACGTAGGAAGCTTCTTGCGTTCGTCCACACTCTGTCTTGATACTTGTCGAAGGCTGCCTCTCTTGCCAGGACTACTACTCGAGTCTGAATCTGTCAACTTGGAAGTCCTTCTAGTCTTCACAAAGTCGGCCGAGACGCGTTGTCCAGCTATTGGAGTTCTCTCAAGTCTCGAGGAGGCGTCTGACCCAGATCGTGAGATTCCCAGACCAGGAAACTGTCTGGCCAGAGGACTGGTGGCGATGACAGGAGAGCTAAGAGCTGTGTGAACAATAGGTTCAGGATCATTCTCTGTATCGCTGCCGCTGTCCGATTCCATGAATGTCTCAGCAGCAAGCTCGGCAGGAGATCCGAGTGCTTGGGGCTTGCTATGACTGGATGTGGGTGTCAAACCCGAGTAAGAGCCGCTCAGATTACGACTTGCCAAAAAGTCTTCAGGGCTGAAAGGACGGTCCAAGTCTGCTGCAAGTTCTAGACCTTCTTGGGAATGATTGAATGCTTGTGTATATCTGGCTGATGGAAGACCGTACATGGCGAGTCTCTTAGGTCGCTGCACTACTTTCATAGCGGGAAGGGTTTCATTCAAACTTGTGGGCTGAGATGAAACGGAAGCTTTTTCAGTATGAGCGCTATCTCTTGACTCTGGTCTCTCGGAGTCGTCCATATGCACGCTGGGGAGACCTTCTCCCGCTTGGCCCTCGGCGTACTGTGAAGTGGGATCCACAATTTCTACGGCAGGTGTATTAGTGGGCCAAGCTCCAGGGGCTTCGACGAGTGGAGTTGTCATGGGCAAAGAAACTGAGACGGGTCGAGTTTTGGCGAGGTTCTCAGATTGGTATCGTCGATGGGCACCGAAGCCAGCACTCTGCGGGCGGTAGAATTGAGGCACGGAGTAACCTTGCTGAGCGGATTCAGGCCGATCGGGGTCCTTAGCAAGACCTGGGACTTCGATCTCATCAACATCGCGTTGGTTCTCAGGCAATGGAATATTCGAAGCCAGGACATGCTCGGGATAATCATTCTCTGGGTGGTCCGAGATGCGGTCCCACATACTGCCCCTGCGAATGACGACTGGACTGGCTGCGATAGAGTGGCTCTGCTGGGAAGCACGGTTTAACATCCGGATTGACTTCTTCCAGGCACGCCATTGACGATCCAGAGGAGAGTTGAGTACAGCTCGCTCCAAGTCAGCGTCATCGACAAGGACGTACGTGACGTCGTCGCTGTTTCCAGGGAGGTTCGAGTTGGTACCTGCACGGTGAATGCGACTAAGGGCGACTTGAGATGCCATAGTGAGGAGCATCTCACCCAGATAGTCGAGCACGCCGGCCAAGAAGATCTCGGATGCCAGACTGATAACGCCGGCAGTCTCTGAGAAGGTTGTGTTGAGGCCTTCCTCGCGCACGTAGCGCTCGTCGTCATCAATGTCGAACTCGCTCTTTTCTGTGCGCATCATGACTCTTAGACGTGATCTCTTCCATGTAAAATCGAGGTTGAATTTGGCGCTGCTCTGGCTCGAAGGGCGAGATTCGTCGTTGAACTCATCGTCTGCCTGCAGAGCGAGGAGGTCCTCGAGGTTGTCTTCGGCGCTGGCGATTGCATCTCTTGCGAGATTCTTCTTAAGGACTTCGGTAACGGCGGGCTTCAAGGCGTTGAGGGAGGTGGTTCTGGCGACGCCAATGTACTCGTATAGCTGACGATCAAGGAATTGGTTGATGGAAGCGACGGCGCTCTCTGCTACGGTAGCTCTGTGGTGGAGTCGCCATGAGTGGTCTTCGTCGGCGCGAGCATCAGCGATGTCAGTGGCCAGCTGAGACGCGCTGGATAGCGATATGTACTCGGGCGCAGGCTTGACGTAGGCGACGATTGGCGGAGTGGTGGTGAAGGCGGATGCCGAAGCAAGGGAGGGGGCGTCGCTGGCAGTTGAATTGGCATATGAATATCCCATGGCTGGTGCTGCAGAAGCAGACACTGGCGCATGTGCAGAAGACGAGTCTACAATCGCCGTCATGCTGCAGAGACACGACAGAGTCAAGCACACAGGCAGATCTGGAGTCTTGAGCTGACCAAGAAAGCGACAGGCTTGGTCTTTGTCTGCGTTTCAGGTGCGCGTTGGCTCAAATGTACAATGTCCGATGTTTCGCATCAGCAGCGCCACAGACTTTATTCGTCTCGGTAGGATCGTCCGGTCGACCAGCGTCGAGGTGAAAAACGAACGACAGACAACGAGAGCGATGACAAGGACGACGACCTGTTCGGCCATCTATCTACTCGTACCTTGACCATGGGCGGCATAATAACCGTACATTTTTCCATTTGGATTCCTCTTTGGGTGGCTGCTAGTAGAAGACCGGTACAAGTCTAACCGTCTCCCGCATGTGGACCGAGCAAGCGCACGGCCACACCTCCAGAGACCGACTCAAGCATGGACCCGAATGGGTGAGAGCGAGCTTCGCTAATGATAACAAGGGTCGAATTATCATGTTTCCCGTCGTGGTGAAGGCAATGCAGTTCTGATGGAATGTAGGTGATTATGCGGTAAGAACAATTTTGAACGTCCATGTCTCGTGGCTTGCGCATTTCCTTGTTCCTTCCAGAAGGCAGTCACACCCATTGGCAGCAGCGACTCGTGGGCGGCTCTACAAACGCTGGCTTCCGTCTGCCGGGCCCTCTTGCCCTTTGTCCGACGACCTTCGATTCTTCTAACGGTCCACAACACCTCCATTTCCCACGCCTGCCGTCACTGCTAGTCAAGGAACCAGGCATGTTTCGCTGCTATGAACCCTCCTATTTCCACCACCATATTCAATCTCGGCTCTACCAATCGGCGAGCTTTGAAACCGAAAGCCGTTGTGATTTTACTTCGTGCTTCCAGACGTTGTCCGATCTTTTTGCCGTTTCAAAGCCCTCTCGAGTCAAGACTTTTGCCTTCTACACGCGAACCTGACATTTGCGTCTAACCGTCCATGGGCAATCAAACTCTCTTCCTCGTTAATCCTCGCTGCTGTTTTTCTTAAACTGTTCCCTTCTCTACCGGGGTATGGCTCGGTCTATCCATGGAACTCTCTTCGAAGGTTGACAACCATTGAAGCCATCTCGTCATGGGTGGTCCAACTGCCGACAATGGTCTCTGCAGTCTTGCAAACCCCGGGTTCAGCCCTATTGACCGTTTGCTCCATCTATGCCACTTGTCATGCTCCCGCTTTTGCCCTGGAAATATGCACATCTAGATTTGTATCTTCGGAGCTGTCTTCCACACCACGTGCCTTGACAACGTCAGATCTGCGGGTACACCTCTGTCCCTTGGTTCTTGTGCTTCCCTGGTCCAGAGTTTGACCCTCATGCTCGAGCACCGCAACACCGCCGACGCTGAAGCGTGAAGATCGCTTTAACCAAAGAGAGATCTTCATGGCCTACACGGGCGTAATGAACACGGATGTCGGCAATACCGAAGACTCTGACAATCCTAACACCTGTCAGATTATGCTATTGTACCCACGTTCTCCACACAGCTCGAAAGCGAGGGTGTAGCCATGACTAGAGGGAGGAAGCGGTCTGTGATCTGTAGTCCCGATCTTCGCTGTTGTATGCTTCAGCCGAGGCAGTCAGATGGTCTGTTCTACTCCCTGTATGCTGAAGACTATCACAGTCTTCGTTGTAGCATTCTCGATGCTCTCAAGATCGGAAGCGTGGTCCTTGAGATAACCTGGCATTGCCTCTTCCTGGACATTAGTCCTTTCTAGGGTTTTCTTGTGGAAGTCACGGAACACACTATTACCACAGGTTATCACGAGAGGTGGACATATCGTGGTCCACGTTGTGAATTTTGATGTTTGCCATCTGTAGGTCGCGACAGTACAAGTGCCTTCGCTTGCTGCAAACCCTTTCAATCCTTTCACAGCTACCTAGACAGCGTTGTCTCATCATCTCGCATTCACTTGTCGCGTTTGCGGCCCATTACATTCTTCAGTCATACCATTGATGATGTCGCGCATTCAAGATTCACATCTTACTGACTGGATGCACCAATATATGCCAACACCCGGATTCATCTTCAGACCTTCTAGTCCAGGAAGATCTTGCGCACCGCGCTTCGGGACACAGACTGACGTTCATCCGCTTCTGAACATCTCACGCCGACATCATGAGTGCCCGGCCATCATGGCATAAGGGAATACTTTACAACAATCCCGTGCGATCTGATGTTGTCATCAAATGTGGTAGCCATGAATATCACGCACACAAAGTCATCCTTATGGCTGCTTCCGGCTTGTTCTACACTGCTTTCAACAGCAATTTCTCGGTGCGACCGATCAGTTGACGAAACTTTGCCTTTGAAAACTGACCATTGAAACATCTGTGCAGGTCGCTGAAGCAAGCACTTACGAGATCGATGGCTACGAACCAGAAATTGTCGAAAGCATGATCAGATATATCTACAAGTCACCGCCAACCGACAAGCCATTCGAAAGACCATACTACAAGCCATCCAACTGGCCATCGGATTGTACTTTAGATTGGACTCTACAATGCTTCGCCATCGCCAACGAGTACCAAGTGCCCTCGCTTTGCCGAGCCGTCACCGAATATATCACAGAGTCCTGCGTAAAACATATCGAAAAGCTGAAAAGCCGCAACAAACATGACAAGACTTTCAGCTTCATACTGGATCACATCTCTGCGCTGTATCGCGACAATGTGATTGCTGACCGATCGCTGATTGAAGGCGTTGCTGACATGCTGACTAAAAGCTTCTGCCATGCGTTGATCAGACCAGAAGTCATGGAGCTTTTGTACGTCAGAAGAACAATTCGCCCCGACAAGCCGCCCTCTGACCCAGTGTCGACAATGTTTCGCCCTGTCACCATGTCCGATTGGTCGAACAAGGATCTTGGAGAAGATCGCAAGTCGCGCAATTTCATCCATGTCAAACCCTGGCTGTTCGGACAACCGTAGAGGCCCGAACTAAGCGACAAGAGCGTAGACACTGGTTCTTCCAAAGGCCACCCTTCTGCAAGAACCCAGTGAGCAGTAAGGCCTTGGAATTCGCGATGGGCCTTACTCGGAGCTCCATCACGCTTCTCCTGACGCTTATGGCTACAGATTGACAATGTTACCAGGGATCAGGATAGTGTCCACCGAGAAGCGACGATTCATCGGCTCTCATTCAAGACGCCTCCATATCTGAAAACAACTGTGCCTTTTTTTGTAGTAACTATGAGCCTTTGCACAGCTGTGTTCTGATCCATGACCCTACTTACCATAATTTCCTTACGTAGCTCAGATCAATCTCCTCGCTCGACGCCTTAGGAATGCTCGTCCCGAAGTTTGTGGTCTGATTCTCCTGGGTGCACCTTGCAGAGAGTGCGGAAGATATGCATATTTTTGTCTTGCACATCCTTATGGTTTCTCTGCCTTCTCCCATGGCTGTAGACCTGGTCTTCTGCTTTTGATGGCTTTTCAGTTGCGGTTGGTTATGTACCAACTGTTTTTCTTCTTCGGCCTATTTATTGACCTCATGGGTATTCATCATCGACTGTCGGATCTGTAGAATAGGTTTTCCAAGTGCATTTACGTTTATCGTCGATGACTTCGTCTTGGTTCTTGTGATGCTAGAAAGTCAAACTCCGAACATTGCACGCAGAAGAAAAAAGTATCGCTGACGATGAGCTTTGATTCGATGGATTCAATTGACTCCATGGCCAATCATGTGGATTCTAGGATCTTGCTGACAGAAGACGAACACTTTCCTAATATCAACATTCAATCGTCATCGTAGATGGTCCGTGGTGGTCGGGGAAAGAGCACATAAGTAGCTAGACAGGGTGACCCTAGACACCATAATCTTGATTTTCTTGCCTTTTTCTATCCATTTTCTAATTCTCAACTCTTTTGTTTGGATAGATGAGGCGAAATGTTGATGTTGTCATCGGGGGAAGATGAAAATTGCGCCAGAAGATGGTGCCGATCAATCCCATCGCTATCAAAAATGGCACAATCGAGTTCCAGAAAACGGATCACTCCCCGATGCAGTCTTCCAATGGAATCTTTCCCAAAAGTCACAAAACATTGTGCGTTTTCACAGTATCGTCATGGATATGACCAGGAGCGAGGGGATACGGTGCATGGATAAGAACCTCATGTGTGTTGTATTGATATCTCCTTCAATCCCTCTCCCAACGACGAGCGAAAGAGACGATGCTCGAAGTCGAAGTGAATCAAGAATAATTAGCTAACAGTAACCTTCCCAAACATTCAACCACCCCTGTCTACATCCTCCCAAGCGTACAAGCCTGCAGAAAACCCCAGAGGTATAAACAGCGGCGGTGTAACAGCAGAACCTCCTCTCATCCCCTCAACAGCCTTCCTCAACAACCGCTCACTAAAAGCATCCAACCTCTCCACCAAAGAACAAATATCAATATTATCCTCCAACCAAACCAGACCAGGTGTAAGTTCAAAACAAGCCTCAATAACACCCTCCAACAAAGATTTATCAGCAATCTCCTGGTTAATGTACAGCTGTGCTGTTTTGGCCACAATAGAGCCGAAGCGTTATCTTTCTTGCAGGACCCAAACTTTGGGGGCGATGAACGTTGCATTGGAATCGATGCAACACGTTTTCATGATTTGGAAGATTCGTTGGGTGGCTGCTTCGCCGAGAGATGGGATTTCATATTCATTGGCGATGGCGAAAATGCTGAAGAGATGGTCGATTTGGTCTTCCACGGATGCCATACCGGGTGGGGCTTCTAGGGGTGCTCCGTAGATGTGTTTGAGCATGGCGTAGACAACTGCATCCGGGTGTCCTTCGATAAAATACTCGGTCTTGAGGGCGACTGGGAATTGGCTGTTGAAGGCTGTGTTGAATACTCCAGAGACACCTTTTAGGATGACTTTATGGGCATGAACTTTCTCGTTGTCGCCGAAGCATAAGGTGACGTCTGAAGTTGTTTTGTCGTTGTAGCTGGCGCTGATGTATGTATAGCGCACCAGTAGACTGGAAGGAGCTTGGGCTGTCGAGGAGGACATTCTTGGTGTGGTGACGATGGTCTGATTATGAGACATGGCGGATTCAGGATGTAGCGACTGAGGAGTGAGGGGTAACTGGATCAGGCTTCATAGAGCAATAGATATAACTCAAAGGTGTGAGTCATGTTGCAGCTTTGAGATGTATAAGTTGTGCTGTAATATTGCTCGCAAACATGCGCACTTCTTAGCCCATGCTTGGCTCGACGTCGAACATCTGATCTGATGACTCTTGTGCGATCTGACAATCATGACCTGAGAGCTTTGGAAGCTGTTGAATGCAGACAGTCGAGGTTGATTTTCGAGATTGTGTGCAGGTCCTATTGAGCATGATTGAGCGCAATTTTGCGCACTCCTTGCCAATCAACATTTTGTGCCGAACAACACCGTCTGAATTTACGAAACGATTCAAAGTTAGATTGACGGACCAAGAGAGCATCTTACAGAAAACACAATTGTGGGTATAGTGCTGTGACGTTGGGCTGTGAATCGATTATGAATATGAGATGCAGTGTGCTGAGGCAACATAACCTAGTGTCATGAATCCGATATCTTAGGGTTCAGAATGGCGTCCATTGTCATTTCGTCATCTCCACCGATGGTACCAGCTTTAGCCCAGAACTTGGACAAATGTCTAGTGCCAGAGTCGCAGAGAATAGTAACGACGCGATGTCCAGCACCGAGCTCCATTGCGATTTTGACAGCAGCAACGCAGTTGACAGCCGAAGAACTGCCTACGAACAGCCCATCACGCTCAACCAACCATCGAGCCATCATCAAGGCTTGATCATCGGTAACCTTGACAGCATCGTCGACGAGCTCCCTACCAGCCTCGAAGTTGTGGGTCACACGATTGACGCCGATGCCTTCTACTATGCTGTCGACTTGATGGCGACGACGAGTTCCTTCCTTCTCGGTAGGTGAAAACATGACACCATGCTTGACTTTGTTGTAGAGACCACTTCCTTGAGGATCAGCCAGGACGACTTTTATATTCGGCAGGCGGGGTTTGAGGTAGAGAGCACAGCCAGAAATGGTTCCTCCTGTGCCTGCGCCAGCGATGAAGGCATCCAGCTGACCGCCAGTCTGCTCAAAAATCTCACGACCTGTTCCGTGTAGATGTGCCAGATAGTTTGCAGGATTCTCGAACTGATCGGCGAAGAAACCACGGCCTTTTTGATTGGGATCTGAAGTATGTTGTTGGGCACGAGCGCGAGCCATGTTGACGAACTGACCCTTGTCGACGATAGAAGCAGGACGAACTCGCTCGACAACAGCACCGAGTCGAAGTAGCAAGTCAGATTTCTCGATGGCTACGTCGTCTGGCATGCAGATGTGTGCGGTATAACCTCTTGCACGACAGATGGCGGCCAGTGAAATGCCAGTGCTACCAACAGTTCCTTCGTAGACCTTGTCACCAGAATGAGGAGTCAGGAAGCCCTCAGCCTCGGCCATCTGGATCATTGACAAGGCGACGCGATCTTTGGGCGAGTTGCCAGCAGCATTAAGGAATTCAGCCTTGGCTAGAATGTCGCAGCCGGTAGCGTCGGACAAGGACTTGATGCGGATCAAGGGAGTATTGCCAATTGCGCCTTCGATACCTTCGCGGATAGCAGTCGCTGGTTGAGGAGCGGCGGGCGAGTCATGCTGAGGTTCGTTGACTTGTAACGAGACTTGAGTGCTGGAGCGGCGGTGTGTTCGATTCTTCCGTAGGCGATCATGATAGCGGCGTTCCAGATCTGGGTAGAAATCCTTGTAGCCAAGGGTTATGAGGATGCCGGCAGCGAATGCCAGGCCCAGGTAGAGTTTTGTGTGCTGGTCGAGCGACATTTCTTCATTGTCACATAGTGCAATGAATTTGTTTCGAGTTTGGAAGTCCCAAGTTGCGTCAGTATCGGGAAGGAGCAGCCACAGCTTGAGCCACACGAATCCACCAGCCACATGTCGACTTGCCCGCAAGCTTGTCCGTCTCGCTGGAATAGCATCGTCGCTCCTGCCTCGTGAGTATTCAGTAATGGAATCTCCTGCTGTGTCGCAGCTGTTCAAGCAGCTTTTCCAACATCGCCCCTGTCAGACATGTCTCACGCGCCACGTTCGACAAGCCCCGCGCCGTCTTTACAGCTCGCAAAAGCAATACACAAGCCCAAACTACCAAGGACGTCGGAAAGAAGACAGCAAGCTTGAGAGCAACTGGCAACAACGAAGCTCCTCTTTCCCTCCAGACAAGCTCGAAGAATACAAGAGATACCCACAAGTCACCTCGGATGGCCTACGTGCGAGGAAGGAGCGACCGAGGAGAGTGCGTATGCTGATGCGCGACTTCATCGAGGACAGTCTGTACAACCCTCAGTACGGCTACTTCTCAAAGCACGTCGTCATCTGGACTCCTGGTGAACCTTTCGACTTCAATCAACTTCCTGACGAGCAGTCCTTCTACCGCGAATATGGCCAACGTTACAACGACTTTGAAGATCAGCTGGATGCAAAAGAATACGACGAGACTCGCCAATTGTGGCATACTCCTACAGAACTCTTCCGCCCCTACTATGGAGAAGCCATTGCTCGCCATCTGGTCGCAAACTACAAGTTGCAACTATATCCCTACCACGACCTCCTCATTTACGAAATGGGTGCCGGAAACGGAACTCTGATGATGAACATCCTCGACTACATTCGTCAAACAGATCCTGAAGTCTACGCTCGTACCCGCTTCCGCGTCATTGAAGTTTCCTCGGCTCTGGCCTCGATTCAGGGAAGTCAGTTGATGAAGAACGCCCAGGCAAAGGGTCACGCAGACAAAGTCTCCATTATCAACAAGTCGATTTTCGACTGGGACATCTATGAGGCTTCTCCCTGCTTCTTCCTGGCCATGGAAGTTTTTGACAACTTCGCCCATGATGTTATCAGATATGATCCCTTTACTGAGGAACCACTCCAAGGCTCCGCTCTTGTAGATGCAAATGGCGACTTTTTCGAATTCTACTCAAGGGACATAGATCCCGTGGCTTCACGTTTCCTGCGCGTTAGAGATGCCGCATGCAGCGACATCAACTATGCTCATCCTCTACGCAATTCCCCTGCCATGCTCAGAAAGTTGAGGAGTAAGTTGCCTTTTGCTCCCAATCTGAGCACTCCAGAATATATTCCCACGAGATTGATGCACTTTTTCGACATTTTGCACAAGTACTTCCCTGCGCATAAACTCGTCACTTCAGACTTTCATGCTCTACCTGATGCAGTGGAAGGTGTCAATGCTCCTGTGGTCCAGACCCGCTACCAGCGTCGCATGGTTCCTGTGACTACACCTTTGGTATGTCTCTTTCCTCATATGTATCTGCAATTTCCATTGACTGACATTGCCTTCTCACAGGTCCATCAGGGCTTTTTCGACATTTTGTTCCCTACAGACTTTGCAGTCAATGAAGCCATTTACCGCGCCATCACTGGTAAACTCACTCGTGTCATGAAGCATGAAGACTTTTTCAAAAGATGGGCTTATGTCGAGGATACTCAGACGAGAAACGGCGAGAACCCCTTGTTGAGCTGGTACAAGAACGCTTCTGTAATGATTACTGTATAAGAAACCGCTGTATGAGGAGCGACAACCTATCGGCTCGCGAAAGACATGTCTATAATCTCAAAAACAGTCGTACCTTGTCATAGTATATCTTTTGCTCGTCGCCGCAGGTGGAGTAGTGCTTTCGATAAATACGACATCTCGGTGATGTCAGGAGGCAGAGACCCTGTCTTTTTCCGGGAGATCTGCGGGCTGTGCCATCTTGAAACGTGAGCTCTAAACTTACCACTCTCTTCATCCTATCCTTGCACTTTGCAACCACATGCGACGCAAAGGCTATCTTTCTCTTCAACTCCTCTACTACCTCTTCAAAGACCGTCATCGGAATGCGAAATTCTTCGGATCAATGTAGGCATCGAAGGTAAACCCAATGAAGTAGAACGCCTGAAGGATACAAAATGTCTTTCGCTGCTGTGACGACGGATAAAGAAAACAGAAAAAGGTTTGAGTTTCAGGCCTCCCCCTCGCGTTCATCAAACCCTCCCACCGGATCGATATGCTTTGCAGTCCCGGACCTGGTAGTTGGGACGATGGCGATAGCCTATTGCGTCTCTCGGGTCCATCGGTCAGTCGCCCCCTTCGACTTGGCTGTTCACTCTGCTCGGCTAGGAACACTCGATAAGGGTTTCTGTTTCGTCTTTGGAGCTTATGAACCGTAAGAGGGCAAAGAAGAACTACTTGGACCTGTTTCAGGCGTTCGATGCAGGGACGCCAGTCACCCTCCAACTACACATGTCATCGCCCACATGGCGCAACCCTACCCACCTTGCTTGACTCAACTCTCCCTGCAAGATCTGGCTCGGGCAGTGAGCTCAATCGGACTTCCGTATCCGAGAGTGTAGGAAATTCTCGGCATGCTAGTTGCCAGGTCGAAGAATGACTCGATTTGATAGCTACCATGTGTGCAGCCACGTTGTCCCCCAAGTTTTTCTTCGGTAGCTCGGTCTCGTACCACAATATGTCTCGAGCATACCATGTCAAGTCTGTTTCTCCTGACAACCAGCTAAACTCTTTACAAGGGCAGATCAACAGCACGAACTCGTGATGACCGCGTTTCTGTACGCATATAGCCTTGCTCGAAGACCTCTTACGGGTCGAGTCGTTTCATCCTCACAAAATCTAATTCTACTCATACCACCTTCCCCACTGCAGAATCGCCGTTTACATCATCCAGGGCGCGGCACCTCAATCTCTGTCCACATCTGAGACTGCTCGCCAAGCTCTATCCGAGACTTCTTCCACCGATATATAACGACGAGAAACCTTCGTTGCAATGTCCAGACCTAGCCTTGTCAGATCTCATATCTCGACATATAGTCAAATCAGCAGTAAAGACCCGGATACTGTCATGTCGCAAAACTCGTATGGTCCCACCACGCCTTTGTCGCAGAAGTCCAACAGACAGCTTGGGTACGACCCCAATACGCCGAACGGGACTGGTGCGCCTCTGTTGCGTGCATCTCCTTCTCAAGAGACTCCTCAACCTGCGAGATTCGTGTCTCCCCCACCAGCAAATCCAGGTTCTCGATCAAGCACTTCCGCTGGTGGTCCTTCAACGGCGGTCATTCCTCGTCCAGGCACTGCACAAACAATTCAACCCAGAGATCGTTCAATGAGTCAATCCAACACGCAATCATATTGGGGTCCCCTACCTCGCAATTACAACAACGATAGTTACGATTTGGGAAGTCGTCCAACGTTCTACAAACGCCACTCCTACAACGACTACGAGAACATGGGCGCACAGTTCGAAGAACCCTTACTTTGCTTCCCCTTCCTCCTTCCTCTTCCCTCCCCTCCCCTCCCCTCCCCTTGTTTTATATATATTAAATTTAATCTATATCGCAAAAATTCTTCCTTTTCCCTTCCT
>SWBL01000366.1:0-48938 GCA_024195585.1 Aureobasidium sp. EXF-3400
ACGGAGACCTGGTCCTTGTCGGCCTTGTAGAGCTCGGAGAGCTTCTGGCGGAGCTCATCCTTGGAGACGTTGGGACGGTTGGGGTGGAGGACATCACTGCAAAAAAGGAAGAAAAGCCCTAGTCAGTACGGGTGGATCTCAATATAGAGGAGATCAATTTTGTGCCGGCTGCCTCTGATTGCTGCTGTCGTCGACCTTGTGTTGTTCCATGCCTGTTGCCCATGCAGAAACGAGTAGTCGAGAAATGCGGAGAAGATTTTTCCTTTTGCCGGATCCTGCTCTTCACACACGGCGGCGCAATGTTGAATATCGTTGCAGATGCGATGATGAATCCTCCTCTTTCTTCTCGTTCCCCACAGGCGCAAGGCATAGACAGTCCAAAGGGCGGCGACAGAGCAAGCGTCGGTGCTCTAGCGGGAAGGGGCGAAGGAAGAGACTCACACGACCATCTGCTTGCGGGCAAGCAGGGGGTTGCGGATGAACTTGCGGGTGCGCAGAGTAACTTGAGCGTCGGCCATTTTTGCGAGTGATGGGGATGGGATCGATGGTCGTCGAAAAAGGGTTCTTGTCGTCTCGAGCAGAAGAAGAAATCGTTCAGAGCCGGCCGCTGAGCGCAAATTCGACCGGCAGGCTGGCTTGTGTGCGTGGTCTGTGCTTGTTGCTGCTTAGCGCCGCTCTCCGATGTGAAGCCGCTTTTCTATCCACAGTTTATGCAAGCTTTGTGCAATGCTGGCTTTCCCACTGTAGATTCTGCTTCTGCTTGTCTTCGCATTCTTTGGTCATAATTCACATACCATGACCGAGCATATATCAGACGAGGCCCTGCATCAGATTCGTCTGTTCCGCAGACAATATCTGCAGCTGCTCGACGCTCAAAACCTAACTTGGCCATCTTCAAACACTCTCCGCTCCTCACAAGCTCAAGAATGGATATACGAGAATCTCTTCCAAACAGAAGGTGTAGACCACTTTCTACCTCCTGAAAGATATCGGCTTCGTATCTTGAAGCTACTCATGTCCAAGATTGAAAACTCCATTGTAGACCCAGAAGAAGATGTAAGAGTGCTCTTGTCTGATTTTCCTTTCTGTCTGCTACTTTTTCTGATGCTCTGCTTTCTTTTGCCGTCAATCAGGAAATATCGGATAGTCTCATGTCCACACTAGCTGAACTCATGTTTTCCCCTCTTCCGGATGATGCTACCGCTGCTCAACAAAGGAATTGGGTAACGTATACGCCTCTGACTCAAAGTTCTGCTATCTTGGACAAGGAGCCTGAATTGAAGCTGCTCGAGAACCGTGCAGTCATCTCGGGTGCTGGTACCACTGGTTTACGTACTTGGGAGGCCGCTCTTCACCTCTCTTCATATCTGCTTTCTTCCCCTGAGTTGACAGCAAGTGTCAGAGGCAAGAAAGTGATAGAACTTGGTGCTGGTACGGGACTGTTGTCCATCTTGTGCGCCAGCCATCTGGGTGCTGCCCACGTTACAGCTACCGATGGCGATGAAGGCGTTGTTCAAGCTTTGCACGAGAACGCAGCCTTCAACGATGTCAAGGATGCTATGGACATTGGTGTGCTGTGGTGGGGTCGAGCTTTGAAGGGATCTTGGATGTTTGAGAAGGATCCTTCATTTTCCTGTGATCTGGTTCTAGGTGCTGATGTCGTGAGTAGCACATCTTCCCGGTCACACAGAAACACACTAATCTTTGTTCCAGACATACGACAAGGCTGTCATACCAGCACTAGTCTCTACCATGAGAGACATGTTCGAAGCCTGGCCTCATGTGCAAATCATCATCTCGGCAACCATCCGGAACAGCGACACTTTTGCCGCTTTTGAGTACGCTTGCGGTAAGTTATCGAAGCATAATCATAGCATTCTCCTGTCGACTGACATTTGACGAAGCACGTAATGAATTTAAAGTCCATGAGGTGGATTACCCCCTAATTCCTATGGAGCAGCAGACTTCGCTCTTCCATTCGACAACGGTTCCCATCAAAATCTTCTCAATAACCGCGCCTGAAACGCAAAGAGATCCTTATGCAGTACGATAGATTTGACGACTGATCTGACGTAGGAGGATTCGTAGATGCAAGAATGCATAATACTTCAAGTAATGAGATTTTAGCACACTGGAATGAGCTGATGAGCGACATGAACTCAGGCAGCATCTGCGATCTTCCGGATCTCTGCCCTCTCCTCGACAGTAGTAGTGTTTCTCGGCGCCTGCTTGATGACCTTTGCCGGGTTGCCTGCCACAACCGTGTAAGGAGCAACATCCTGGGATAAATATGAGCACACTTTGCCAACACTGACGATCAAGATGGGTACTCAAAACTCACCTTTGTCACAACACTACCCGCACCCACTGTACTACCACGTCCAATAGTCACCCCAGGACACACAGTCACATTCCCGCCAATCCAAACATCCTCCTCAATAGTAATTGGTTTCCCAGACTCTGGACCATTGGTTCCGTTTCTCAATTCAGGATCCAGAGGGTGGGTGCCTGAGTACAAGCTCACATTCGGTGCCAACAGTGTTCTGGCGCCGATGGAAACAAGACAGGTGTCGATGATTGTGCAGTTGAAGTTTATAAAGACGCCTTCGCCTAGACGTACGTTTGTGCCAAAGTCTGCGCGGAAGGGGGCTTCTACCCAGGGTTGGGAGGCTAGGAGTTCTTCGTCTTCGGATTCTGTGCTGTTTTGCTTGCGAGGGGGGAGTGGTGTGGTATCTCCCACAATGCTATGTTGCGTCTAAGCACCTGAAATCTGATAGAGGCACATGGAGAGAAGATATATGATGGCGAATGGAACGAGCAAACTTACTCCTTCCACAACTCGACCTGCTGCCTTCTAGTGACCTCCTCGGCTTTATTGTACTTTGAACAGGCGCGTGCACATCGCCGACGCTCTGCAACTAGCTCGGGAGTAAAGGCATGGTAAAGCTCTCCTCTCAAAGCTCTAGCCTTGTTCTCCGAAATGGGCATGATAAACGAGAACAATATCTGTAGTGTATTGTCTTTGTGTGGTTGTTGAAACGTGTGTAGTAAGATAGTGGCCTGGCTTGGCGCAAGTGCCGCATTCAGGAGTCAAACGCGGGGAGACCCTGACATTGTTGATATTGTTCTCGAACTTCCAAACACCACATCTTTAATCCCAAGGCCACTTGCGCCGTGCAAGTGTCGCCATCCCTCGTCAACCACAACCATCGACATGGCACATCAAAGCGATCCAGACATCTCTGAGCCATTCTCTCCCACCTCACCAACCACATCTCACAATGGCGCCGCATCTCACACACCTATCGACCCAACCATCTATCCCGGAAACTCACGCTCCATCTCCGCAATCGCATTACACGCCTTCGCTCTAGGAATCGTCTTCTCCACCTGCATATCCAGCAGTATCCTCCTCAGCCTCTCTGGGTACCGTATCTGGCGCCTACCCCAATTCATCGGCACACTCTCCCTCTTCCACTTCCTAGAATTCTGGACTACAGCCCGCTACAACACCCACAATGCAAAAGTATCCTCCTACCTTTTGACATCCAATGGCCACGCCTACTTAATCGCTCATTTGGCTGCTATGTTTGAAATCATCATCACATCCCTCTGGTTTCCCTCCCTTCAAGACGCATACTCCAACATCTACACCATTGCTTTTGGCATAGCAGTGGTGGCTACAGGACAAATCATACGCAGTATTGCTATGATGCAGGCTGGAGTCAGTTTCAACCATATCCCTGCCAAAAGCAAAAAAACCGATCATGTGTTGGTGACCAAAGGACTATACTCTTACCTGCGTCACCCCTCATACTTTGGATACTTTTTCTTTGCGGTGGGCACGCAGGTTGTGGTAGGCAATAAGATTTGTGGGATTGGGTATGCGATTGTTTTGTGGTTCTTTTTCAAGGATAGGATTAATTGTAAGTTGTCTCCTCCCCTCCACTGATTGTTTTCTGCGTTTGGGTGGAATGGTGTGAACGGTTTGCTGACATTGAGTATAGATGAGGAACAAGATTTGATCAAGTTCTTTGGCGACGATTATCGTGTATATCGCAAAAGAGTCGGCACTGGTATTCCATTCATCCCATAGAAATATCAATCTCTCTTGATTTTATACTTGCGCTAAGATTCATATGCGATAGACTACAAGCCAAACTTTTTGATAGATTCAAAACCATCGCATATCTTTTTCTCTTATTCTGAGAACACATTGTGGAAACAAGGTTGTTTAAATCTTCTTGTGATGGGCGACGCTCAGAGAACATGTGCTAAATTATATAGAATATGTGGTATCCTAAAATATGTAGACATGGAAATTCAGAAGTTGTATCAGAACCTAAGACGAATCTAAGGGTAGCCTTGGTATGGTTCACTATAAAAATGCACAATATCTTCTAAGATGAAGTGATTTTCCAGGAAAAGTGGCTATCCTAATGTGTTTTGCATGGTTCTATAAGGACATTCTGCAATTAGAACAGTATATGGCTCCACCACGTTATTAACTAGGAAAAGGGCGGAAAGACATAAGTATAGGATAAAACAAGTATGTTATAATTTCTGAACACCTCTATAATGTAGCACATGTTCTAAATACTTCCGGAACTAGGCAAACGTATATACAAAAGGGTCAAAGATCTAAACCAAAAAGCACGAGAAGCAGGGAAAAGGGAAGCAGGATTATGTGGTAGAGAGAAAATACAGCAAACAAGTACCGCATGCGTGATATACTTTTTTCTAAAACCTTCCTTTCCTATCTCCAAAAAAGATCCATCCATATATAGCATAAACAACAACCAGAGAATTCGAAAAGAAGACGGGTATCGACAAGGAAATAAACAAAAGGGGGATATCTTAGAAAGAAAGATGGACAGGAAAATAGAGAAGTATGACCAGAGGTAAAGGAAGGAAAAAGTCGTGGATCGTCGTTAAAGCCGCAGACGTGCATGCTTCTCTCATGACTCCTCGGCAAGGTGTTCATCTCCAGTTTCGCGCCATTCGCGGCTGCGATCGTTGAGACGTCTTGTTCCGGGGACACGTGTGGCCCATAGGCTTTCGGCCGGAGTGCGCATGGTGAATCCGCGCTGGCTGCTGATGACACCAATAGCCTGCAAAACAGCTTTACGGCTATCACGGCCAAAGACAGCAGGGTGGTTGATCCACTCCAGTGATGAAGCGAGCTCAGTGTCCAGTGCGGCCATGATGTCGGCGTCAATGCCAACAGCAGGTGTGAATGGACTCATAGGCTCCAGACGAGGTGGTGTGGGAGTGCGTCTGGGTTCCATAGACACTGGAGTTCCCATAAACATGGGAGGTGGTGGAAGTGGTCCAGTGGGCGGCCCTGAAGGTGGGTAGTCTGTGCCATTGCTGTGGATGCTTGCTGTAGGAGTAGGCGGGAGACGAGCAGTCGGTGGCGCTGAAGGTGGTGGGAGCGGAGGAAGTCCGCCTTTTCCAAGACCCTTCAATATACTGCGAGTCTCTGTGAGAAGATGAGAAGCTCTTTCGTGTTGGCCTCGTGAGACCAATGTCAAAGCTCGGGTGAGCATGTCAGATGTGAGCAGCTCCATGCGTCGCTGGACCACTGACGGGTGGGGTGGGATTGGTGGAGTCGCTACACGGCTCATGGAAGCCTTCTTCGAAACCGGGGGAAGCATGGTGATCGCAAGAAGCGACGGGCGGGGCAGCTGAGTAACATTTCCCTCGCGAAGAATATCGCCCCAGGCAAGATCAGCCTGGATAAGAGGGACTTCTTCGACAGAGACCGGTCGCATATCATCCTGGTCAAGGGGTCCACCGAGAGCCTCAAGTCCAGAAACAATGGTCTCCCAAGGGTCTTGCAAATCCTGCTCGGGAGTTGAGTTGTCGGGTAGCATGGCTAGCTGTACAAGAATATCTATATACGAGCATTAGTAATGCAGAGTAAATGAAGTTGGCAGTTAGCTTACCTCTCCTGTCACCAAAGCGCAAATCACCCAATGAGGCTTCAGCATCGCGACCAGTGGCGCGCTTTGTGATCTGGAGTGCTCCACTGATTTTGACGAATTTGGCAGGTGAGCCTTCGGGCAAGCGCAGTTTCAGCTTAGCGTTCTGATGTGAAACGCTTTGCAGGGATCCCAGACAACCAGCCACACATTCGCGAAGCATCATCCAGTCTTTGACGTATGTATATGTTGCTTTGGTGCGGGTAGAGAGCTCAATCATAGTATCGGGTTTGTGAGTAAGACCCAGACCGAACGAATGTATGGCGATTCTGCGACTTGTTAGCTTTTGTGACTGTATCTCTATGACCAAAAATGCTTACTTTGCGGCTTCGGCACGAGAGACGACGAAATCTACACTTTCGATGTCGGATGTCGTGGAGTCGCTGATGAGCATGATTCCTGAAATGGGATTCGCTGCCTTTCTCTGCATCAAAAGATCCATAGCAACGTTTGCGCCATCGACAACATCAGCGCGCAAGCTCTTCTGTCCGATGGGTTTGATTGCCTCGAAGACTCTAGACCATCCGTTCCAGTTCTTGCCTGTCATACCTACAACAGGCATGCTACCTCCGCTGGATCCGTAGGTAACAAGTCCCAAACGATCCTGCTCGCCAAGGTTGTTTACGAGGAATCGTAAGACGTCGCGAAGCAGGGAGATCTTGAGGCCTTGCATAGATGAGGAGATGGGTACGACGACGACAATGTCCAAGGGAACGTGCATAGCGTTTGGGAGTCTGAAACCATGTGTACCACGGAAGGTAGGGCTGGTGTATTCGGTGGGTGCGGTGTAGGCAGATTTACCAGCGCCATAGGAAGATGGAATAGAAGAACGTCTACCTCCTCTTGAAGCCAGATCATCCTCGTCGGTACCAGAAGTTTCAAAGTCCTCGTCTGTTTCGCCCATATCGAGACTGTTGATACTGATCAGAGCGCGACGCCAGATGTCGAGCTGCGATCTATCGTGGAATTGGAGGTGGAAATGCGGGAGCTCGGCAACTGAGAGGTTCAGGGTGAGTATGTCATGTTCAGGAACAAATTGAACCTGCTTCAAGTGCCTCTTGATCAAGATGGAGCCCTTGAGAGTGCACTTTGTTCTCATCTTGGCGGATTCCGAGGCCGTCTCCCACTGGTTTTGAGGCTTCTTCTCCTTTATGCAGATGAGCATCTCAGTGAAGAGATAGCACTCCAAATCCTGCCACGATTGGCGATCCTTGCCTACTCGAATGGTGCCATGAAGTAGCAGTCGGCCGAATCTGTTTATTGGATTTTAGCATTGAACTGGAAAAGATGCGAGGAGACATATTTACCTTGAAAAATCCAGACCATGCCAGTTGTCGACCTTTGTATGCAAATCTTCAGTGACGCGGTCCAGTACGTGATTGGGTGTATGTGGCAGTTCGGGAGAACGAGGCATTGACATTGTATCGAGGCTGTCGACAGCAGGAGAAACGATGTCGTCGGGATCGAGACGCCATTTTCCGTCGACAACTTCGACAGTGATCAGGCAGGTCAAGCTTTGCTGCTGTCGGCTTCGATTCAGTGTGGGGAACTCGGTGCGGACTGTGACAGTAGGAGCAGGTATGGGGTTCTTGATGTTGGGCCGCGGGCTCGGAATGTCAGCAGCGATGGACTGGAGATCGTATTCGATTCTGCGATTGCGAGACTCGTCTGTGGCTTGGCTGTGATTTCTTTCGTGCTGGCGTGATTCGAGTGATCTGGAATTGTGGCTAGTGGAATGGGTGAGATTGGTGTTGTGGGTGTTGACACTGTTGTTGTGCTGGTGAGAACGTGTGAAGCTAGCTTGGGTCGGTGGACGCGGGCTTGGGTCTAGAATAGCAGTCTGTACGGAATTGTGGCTGTTGTGGGCATGGCTCTGATAGGAATCGTGACTGGGTTGGACATGGCTTTGGATTGAAGCATGATTGTTATGAGCATGGCTTTGGACTGAAGCGTGGCTGTTGTGAGCATTGCTCTGAGAGGTGCTATACGTCTGGTGAGTATGGCGAGGCGGATCGTCCCAGGGCGTGGGAGTGTTGTCCGTGTCTCTTGTGCGATCGCGCAAGTCGGGGCTGTTTGCACTGCGGTTGTTGACCAGATTGTTCAGTTTTGCTGTCGTTTGTTAGTCACCGACGGAGTGGCCGAGGTCGTGGGGTCTGTGTTACCAAAGTTCAGGTTTCCGCCTCGGCTGGTGTCGAGCCCTAGCGGAGCGTTACACGAAGGACATTCCTGGGATTCGAACTCCTTGATAAACTCGTAGAAGCAGGCCTCGTGGGCGACATGGCCACACGACAGCTGCAGAATGCGCTCACCGCGCAACGTGTGTTCCAGCGGCTCCTCGCATGCCGCGCATTCGGTGCCGATCAGGGTGCGCTCGCGTCGAGACTTTGGGCCGGTAGCATCGATCATGTCGCCTAGTTCGTCGTGGGCGGTCGACGGCGGGGCTGGAGAGGGATTTTGCGTCTGCTGCTTCTTCAGACGAGACGAGTGCGAGCGGTCATGCAGACCTCTGAGCGAGGCAAAGCGTCGAGTCGTCGTTTTGGGCGGTGTCTTGGAGTTGGTCGCCGTGATGGTGGCAGTGTGAGTGTTCGGATTCAGGTTGCTGCTTCTTGAGCCCGGACGAAAGACAGAGGCAAAATTCACAGGCGGCGAGGGTTGAGGGCCGGCCATTGAGATGTAGCGCAGTGTCGCAATGACGACGAACAAGCAGCTGGTCTGAGATGCCGATACTAAGAGGCATAACCAGAATATGCTCTGAGCAGAGCGCTAGGTCCCGCCTGAATCGACGAGGGAAGCTCGGCCCTCAGAAAAACGCTTGCTCATTCAAGGGTCTCAGAGTCAATCTAATCTGGACTCTAACTCTGTTGGCTGCCCACTCTTCCACTCTATTCCCCTGTCTTGGGCTCATCTTTCACATTAACCCGCTGTCTCGCCCCCGTCGTCCACCTACTCCGTATCGCGCCAGACGACAATCTGCAGCTGGGTCCCAATCTCGCGTCTCCCACTTCCATGTCGACGCCTGCATGCCGACAATATTGGACAGCTTCCATAAATCTTCCAATTCTTATCGAACGGCCCTCCATCCGTTCCAATCAACCGGGTCTCACCCAAACGCTCTTCCTGCTTCGCTGCACACTGCTTGTTTTTGTCATGCCGAATCACCGAGATCCACTGTTTGCTCAAGTCGAGCGCCCTGACCCGACTCCGCCACGAGTCGCGAGTCCTAGCTTAGCCCTGCAAAGATTGCCATACTCTTCCCCGTACCACATCTCGCTCCAACCTGCCGCCTGACTCAAAAACATGAACATCTTTTCCTGTCACGCGAACATTCGACATTACCACTCACCACACCTCTCGTCTAGAACTGTCCATCCTCATTAACAGACTCTCTTGCTCACTCCACCATTGCCATCAACACCAAGCAGCCAGCCATGCCCGTGGCTACCAAGTTATGGCTTCTAACTTTTGTATCAGCCAGCCGCTTTATGCTTTGGTCTGTTCAAACTCTCGATCTCTCCACACGTGAATTCCACGAAGTCTAACCCTTCGGCCACGCGATGCCATGCTCCTTGCTCTGCTGAGTCTGCTCATCGATATTTTCTTGCTCCACGGCTTCCCTCCTGTGTGATTGGACGTCGTCATTGGTTTCCAATAACCGTTCCAACATCCGGTCTCCCATCATCACCGACATATCATGTGCCGTGGCCCTATGGACACCTCATTCTATCGCACACCTTCCAGTCCACTCATCGGTAGCGCCGTCCACGTTTCAGAACTCAGCCGGAGCTGAAGGTTCTCGTTCCCAACTTTTTGTTATCGCGTGTTTGGCCCTGATCCCAAAATCCTTCAACACGTACTCCTTTTTTGGTGACCTGATCACGGTGTGATCTTCGACGGTGTCGTCTATAAAGTTTGTGATCCTTCTTTCTAGAAGACGTCAGCGTCCGTCCTCAAGCTTCCAGGTACAGTATGCTTTCCCAGGGTACAATACGAAACCACGAGGCAGCCAGCTGAGTAAAAGCTGCTTCCCCATCTTTTGGCGTCATGCTTTACTTCAATGTGCATTACGAGAGGTCGCAATAGACCTTGACTCTCAGATGCTTGCTCAGGTCAGACACAGACAAGGACATGGCCTCCGACGCGTTCTTTCACTATACGAGCAGCGTAACGTGAGCATACAGCCAAAAGTTTTTCGATATCACAAACACGCCCTAAGAACTCTGAACCCCTCCGTGACACGTCTGGAAGATAGTTCACCATCTTCCAAGAGGGCTTTACGGCCGGTACTCGCTCACACTCTCCCTCGGCACCATCGGCTACAGATAGAACCTCGTACATGAGTGACAGAGTTCTAAATTCATCATTACTCCAAAGTTCTCGACCAAGCTAATTACAAGCACAAGCATTGCCATATCACCGCGGACCAAGGCAAAAACAATGTACAGCAGATCAAGGCCTTCTTCTGACGGCACGAGTATGGCGACTGTACGCTCATGAATCAGAGATCCGTACAAACCTCGTTAACCACAACCTAAATCTGTTAGAGGCAGAATCTGTTTAAGGTACGCTAATAAGGTGTAGTCTAGCTAAACTTGTATAAGAAGTTGGATGTGCTTCGGCGCAAAGTGGGCAACGACTCTCAACGGCTGGCGTGCATCGAGATTCTAGTGCGACATGACTCTTTCCAGTCCAACTCTGAGGGTTACTGTACATGCGCTGTGTGACCCAGCAACGGCTCAGAGTTCTCTGTGCATGACGGGAAGCAGAGAAGACCCGTCAGAGTGAGTTTTGACGCATACCCTTGTTGCAAGATCATCCGGCTCCGCAGTGTTTGTGATGCTGGATGAGGGCACATCGCGTCTTCGCAGATCTCCCGCACCGAGCCCTGGCTCGTGCATATCTCTATGCATAAAACACAAATTCAACTCCAACTTGACTCTTGCTTTTCGGTCGGTATCTACTCCGAATGTCTTCTCGGTGGGTGCTCGGGTCCTTTCCAATGTACCTTGTCCAAGGTTTGTGTTTTCTCGACCTGAGACGGGGCAGATGACGATATCAACATCGTAGCTGCAGGTCCAGATTCTTACATGCAAGTTATAACCTTGGTGGACATGTACGCTCAAATGGTTACGCCCGAAGTGCCCTCGGAGCGGGAGAACAAAGCCTCTATTCTGACATCGAAAATCACCTGTCAGGCAGGATAGGAGTAAACCCAGATCAAGTATACGTCAACCTTATATAGGTACTTTTAGGCTCTAGAATAGATACGAGGTACACAGTTCTCAGGATGTGTTTCATGATTTTCGTGCCTAGAAATGCTGATCGTATTTCTGGAGTCGCTATCTTGCTCTGGACATGTTCAATCAACATTTGTCATGTTCCGCATTTAAACTATCGATGACTGATCAATTTTGTATAGTTGTCAGCGTGAGTGCATACAACATGGTCAAGATGAGGCACGAGGAGGACTGAGAAACTTGAGGGACAGGGTGATACAGCATACAACGTCTGCCAAGACTTCGAGATAGCCAATCACAACCTCCATCCAGTCTCGAAGTCTTGCAAACACAACTCTTCACTTCAAAAGCATAAACACCTTGAATCGTGGATACACGATATAATGGAAAGAAGGAATGAGGCTTTCCAAAAAGTACGTAGCGTCACATCTGCAGTGCTGATGATCTGGTTCTTACTATGTGTAGCTCAAACCGATCTGCATCGCCCTCAGCCAGTCGACCTTAGCGTTTGCGGGCAACAGCAGGAATGTCGACAACATCATCAAGAACCTCGAAATATTATCGCGGACATTAGGAGAAATCACTACACGACCAGATGCTTTTGATCACAAATTAGCCGACTATGTCTTCTTTCCCATCTCACAGGTTCTCAAAGCGAGCCGGGATCTTCCCGTCCAGGCTATGGAAGCATGTTTGCGATGTCTTTATATCCTGATATCGAAAGGCTGGACGACTAAGATTGATTCGAACTTGAGTGGTCAGCTTTTGATCTTTCTGACACTCACTTGTGATGTCTCCGGAAAGACCGTGCCATCAGGGCTTGCTACGGATGAACTTCGCACAGTCGGATACCAGTGCATGCAGGCGCTCTTCCAATCCTTGAGCACCAGTCCTGCAGGCAAAGCTTCTTTCGTTGGAACTGCGAATGTTCCATCTCTGGGCCATGCTGTCTCTGTGGTTCTCGAGGGCATCGTCAGTGGAGAGTCTTTCCAGATCCAACTAGCGGCAGCAGATGCTTTGAAGGCACTAGTTGCTTGCATAGATGACCTGGAAGTGCTGTCGAGTTTTCTACCTGGTATAGTGTCGTCGTGGACTAAGGCTCTCACACCCAACACAAAAGGTCGCCGACACTGGAGGGTCCTCGTGGCTGGTCTGCAGACAATCGAGTCACTTCTGCGGGCACTGCTCAGTGACAAAGTGACCGAAAAACTATCATCTCTAGCTGAGGAAAAAGCACTTTCAAACGGCCAAAAAACTACCAAGCTGGATGGTAGTTGGGTGAAGGCGACAGCAGCACAACTGAAAGTCGCGATAGCAAACATTAACAGACTACGCACACACGAACGTCCGGAAGTACAGGAAGCTGTTCTTGAGTTCAACCTGACACTTCTTTCTGAGTGCAGCCACGCACTAGCAGACTCCTGTGCTTTGGCAGCGGAAACCATCCTACTACTCATACAAGCAGATTCGAATACTGTATACAGAGACAGAATTGCAAGTCTGGCTCAGAATAATTCATCGATCTCGGATCTCTTGTCGACAGTGTTCCGTAACGAACAGATTTCGATGGTGCGAATCATGCAGTCGAATGACGATCAAGCAAAAGAAAGATCACTCGGCAAACTGTTTGGCGCATACACGATACTGGCTGGCACAGAGGTTGATATGACCATGATCTCAAGGATGCTCGGAAGCGGTCTCAAGGACAGTGTGACGACAATCCTGCAGCATTCAGTTGACCGCAATGCGAAGATTTCCAAAGTCACACCCGTCGCCATTTCCAATTTGTCGCTCCAAACAAGTCAAAAGTCATTGACATTCACCTCACCGCTAGCAGAATACAAATCTCAGGAAACGATACTGAGCTATATAAGTCAGATGCTCGGGAAGTTGAAAAAAACCCATCCGTCTCTGGGGCTTGCTTCAGATCTCATGCTGGCCCTGAGAACATCTGAAAAGACCACCCAGGTCGCAACTTTCTGGTTGATACTACAAGATTTACAGAACAGCAACGATGAAGTTGATGGCTTCATGAACGACATGTTGGTTGGAGATCTGTACTCCAAGGACCAATCTGTATCGTTACGAGAACAGTTATACTCGTTCTCCCTCGAAGTACTAGAGAATGATGAATCTGTCGACTGGCGATTACAGAGTCTGGCTCTCGAAGCTGTCGCACTACATGCAAAACGCTATGGTGTTGAATTCCGAGACGAGCTTGTGGAAGCGCTGTATCCCGTGCTCCATCACCTTGGCTCAGAATCAGGATATGTTCGAAACCATGCAATGACATGTCTGGACATTGTTGCAGATGCGTGTGGTTATCCAGACGCAGGCGAACTCATCGTGTCGAATGTGGATTATCTTGTCAATGCTGTGGCGCTGAAACTTAATGCCTTTGACGTTTCGCCCCAAGGTCCTCAGGTTTTGCTCATGATGGTGCGTCTGGCCGGTCCGTCATTGCTACCATACTTGGAAGACACACTGGAGAGTATCTTTGCTGCATTGGAGGACTATCACGGGTACACTACTCTGGTCGAGCTTCTGTTTGCTGTTCTTCGGACCATGGCAGAAGAGGGAGTTAAATCTCCTCTGCTCGCAATAACCAACGATGAATCAACACCAAAGAAAGATTCCAGCAGATGGAAACCCACAGACCTTCAAGAACTCATCGTCACCATCAAAAGTCTTTCCGAAAAGCCAGTCGACACCCTAGATCCACCAACCAGCCTCTTCGACCCCTCAGACGACGCCACCACACCCTCAGACCAACTCGATGCCGAACCAGAAGAGTCCACCCCACCACCACCCCCAAAAACCTACACCCTCCTCCTCAAAATCACACAACTAACCCAACACTACCTCTCCTCCTCCTCACCCTCTCTCCGCACCTCCCTCTTCTCTCTCCTCAACACCACAATCCCCTGTCTCGCCAAACACGAAAACTCATTCTTGCCGCTCATCAACACGTTATGGCCTGAAGTCACTTCCCGCCTTTTCGACTCTGAAGCTTATATAGTAAGCGGCTCACTCAATATCATTGCTGTGATGTCCGAGCATGCGGGAACTTTTATGCGAACGAGGATTGATTCTTTATGGCCGGAGTTACTTTCTTTGCATAAAAAGCTGTGTAGAGAGATCAATGCTTCTGCACCTAAATCCACACAGAAGCAACCACAACCACAACTTACAATAACCAAAGCCACAGAAATCGGTTACATCGATACTTCTACCAAAATGGTAGTGCAGAGTTTACAGAGTCTGCTAGTTGCCATCGTCAAGTTTGTAGAAGTGGATGCAGGCAGATTTGACGATGTGTTGAGGATGTTGGGACCAGTGGGAAACTTGGAGGAAGATGTGAAGAGCACTTTGGAACGGTTTAATGGTGATGCGGTTTGGTTGGCTGGGTATAGGGATAAGCCTTGGGCTTTGAAGATGCCTTCGAGTGAGAGGTTTGTGTTTGCTAAGGCTTAGTTTAGCTGGGGGATGCCACGTCGTGTGAGTTTTAGTCGAATCGAAGAGATCACACGTATCTTTTCTATATCACTCTTCAGATGTAAAGACATGTCAAGCAGACAAGCAGTTCTATAACTACACGGACTCGGGACTGAAGGATCACAAGTCCTGTTTCTATGAATACCTCTTCTGAGACTTGAATCTGCTTATGGAAAGAATGTTATACTGAAACACAAAATATACAAATTGCTGAGGATACAAGAATGGATCTATGGTACAGTACTTTTACAACCAAGGAACCGGCCAATGCGAAATGCCAAAATGCCAAGATGCTGCGCTAAACAATGCTGTAAACACGAAACAACAACATGCTTACACACCACTCTCTCCATTCTTCTCGTTTTCCCATCTGGACTCAAACAAGAGACACTCACAACCACACCGAAGAAAAACCAACATCTACAAAGCCATCTTCTTTCTAATCGACCCAGAGATATGTCTCAAGATCTTCGGACTCTTATGCTGTTCAGCCCCCACAACAGCACTACCTCTCCTCGCCGTTTCTGCATTCTGCGATTTCCCTTGCTGCAGAGCTTCAAATCTGTCAGGCGCGATCGAGAAATCCATATCTGCGTGTTCGAGTGCGCGTGCCTCTGCTGTCATAGGCCTTACACTGTGTCGGCCTAGTGTACTCGACCCCTCACTGATGGAATGGGTAAAATATTCAGGGCGAGAGGAGGGTGGGGGTGTGGAAACGACACGGTTACCATGGCCGGTGGTGTGAGGGCGAGAACTTGCAGTACCTGCAGCACCAGAAACCGATGATCTGGAAGACCGAGAAGAAGAAAATGACGAGGACACTCTACCGATGAATGATGATAGACGTCCATGGCTGGTTTTGCGACGCAGAGATTCGTGTGCAGAAGCTGATGATTGAGGTCTTGAACCACCTCCTGGAGATTGTGCGCGTGTGCTAGGACGGTAGCTTTCAACATTGCGGTAGAGGTGTTGATTACCGCTGCCTTGAAGCAAATGATCAATGGAGGTCTGCGAGCGCAAAGGTCGATGGCGAACAGAGGCAGGGCTGTTGGTCGCGCTGTAGAAACGGTCGACTTGCTCGCTCATCTCCTCAAAACGTTCAGGTCCGATGCTGAGATCAGAGTCTAGCATGTCTTTTTCTCCTAACATCTCTGCAATTTTCTTGTCGTATTCATCGCTCAGGGCGGAAAATTGCAGTTGGTGATGATGCTGGACTTGCGATTTGCGGTTCGCGAGGCGCTCTGCGTGCTCCAAGACTAAGCGGTTGTCTTGTGCTTGGAACTCATCGCCGTCGAAGGGTGTGGAGCTGTCAAGAGGGGTTGAATAAGTCGCTCTCAACTTTCTGCGGGCAGCTTCGAGTTCAGTGGTATGCTGAGATTCGAGTTGCTCCTCACGTCGAGACGTATCATCGACCATGGCCTCGTATCTTTGGTTGTACACATCGTTGAGCCTATCTCTGGCTTGTTCCAAGTGATCAACCTGCTCCCTGATCTTCTGAGTGAAAATGGACTCGTTGGCAGAGATGACCTTGCCCATATCAGAGACGTCGGAATCTGAACGACCAAAGTAATCTTCCGCACCCGATCTCTGGCCCAAGCTTCCAACCGAAGCTGACCTAGCGTAAGAGATGGTCTTGTTTAGGGGCGTCGTAGGTCTGAGGAGTTGACTTTGCTTGCTGAGCGCTGCGTTCTCCGCTAGCGTTTCTTGGAGTTTGTCTTCGAGGGTCTTGAGCTTCGAGTCTGAATCAGTACCATTGTCGACCAGGGTTTGTTTGGTTTGTTCTAACTCAATGGTAAGGTTCTCCAGTTGCGACGCAAGGGCATCAAATTCCTTCGAGCTATCCTCCTTTTCAGTAGTCAGTTGTGCAATGGTGAGAGCGGCTTCTTGTCGTTCGCTTTCCACAGTGGCCAGTTTGGTTTCCAATCTCTTTTCCTCAATCTGTCTTGTATTCAAGGTCATAACTCTTTCTTCTTCTGTCGCAATCTGCCGTTGTTTTTCACTCTCCATCTCCTTCCTCAACGCGTCCAACTCCTTCGTCAAACTCTGTCTCTCCTCGGCCAATTTTTGCATATCTGACTCTGTCTGCTCGAGCTTTTGGTTTGTAACCGCAAGCTCAGCTCTCAACTCCTCCACTGCGGATTCATGCTCTTCCTTCGCCTTGGCTAGTTGTTGGCTCCTTTCTTGCGTCTCTTTGATGATGTTTTCTTGAGCCCTTCCTTCTACTTCTGTCAGCTTTTGCTTCTCTTGCTGGAGCTCTTCTTGGAGAATTTTTTGCACACGCACGGCCGATGTTTCAGTTTCTTTTCTTTCTTCTTCGAGCTTCGAAAGCTGCTGCTCGTGTGACTGGACAGATTGAAGTTTCTGATCTTCAGATTGTTGACGGATGGAGGCGATCTCCTTTTCGTGACTCTGCTTCAATTGCGCAAGCTTCTTCTCTGCTTCTTCCTGGCTAGTCGTTAGCAGTTGTTGAACCTCCGCTAGTTCTCGTGAGTGGTTCGAAGCCATTTCTGTAAGTCTGGTTACAGTCTCGTCGGCTTGAACTTCTAAGGCCCGCTGGTGGCCAGCTTCCAGCTGCTCAAGACGAGACTGCAGTTCAGCCTGGGCCTTCTCTGCAGCCTGTTGCACGTCGGTAAGCTTTTGCTGGTGATCCTTGTCGGCCTCGGAAAGTTTGGCGTCTGAGTCGGCAACATGGCTGCTGAGTTCCTTTTCATGCTGTTGGCTGAGATCATCCAGTTGAGATTGCAACTTTGCTTGAGCCTCTTCTGCAGCTCGCTGAGCGTCAGTGACGGCTTGCTCATGATTGCTGTTCAGTTCGGCGATCTTCTTGTCATTGCCAGCGGCGTGGTCTTCGAGCTCTTTCTTGTGCTGCTCGCGAATGGTTTCCAGTTGTGCCTCCATCTCATCAGTCTTGATCTGCTCAACTTCTTGACGGACAGTTGTCAGCTGAGACTCATGAGTACGCTTGAGCTCAGCCATCTTCTCTTCCGACTCGCGTGCATGAGACTCAAGTTTGCTCTGATGCTCCTGACCAAGTTTTTCAATCTGGGCCTGCAGGTCATTGTGTGTTGCTTGGGCGTTGCTTTGAATTGTGGTGGCTTCCTGTCGAAGGCTTTCAACTTCTTTCTGAGCTTGCTGGGTCTCGGCCGATTTGGTCTCCACCTCCTCACGAAGCGAAGAGACCTCAGTCTGGTTGTCCAAATGAAGCTTGCTGAGCTGCTCATTGAGATCTTCCACTTGCTTTTCGACGGTCTGACGAACTTCGGCAGTGCGCTGTTCGTGGAGGTCGAGCTCTTTACGATGTCCGGCTCGCAACTCTTCGAGCTCCTGCTGGTGCTTTTGAACAGTCTCAGAAGAAGTGGCCTCGGAAGCTTGTTTGGCCTCGTCAAGCTGCAAACGATGCTTAGCTTCCAGCTCCTCGATCTCCTGCTTGTGCTTCTGGAGTGTCTCTGCAGATGTGCCTTCGGAAGCCTTCTGAGCCTCATCGAGCTGGGCGATGTGCTTGGCATTCAACTCATCAATCTCCTGCTGATGCTTTTGAACAGTCTCAGAAGAAGTGGCCTCGGAAGCTTGTTTGGCCTCGTCAAGCTGCGAACGATGCTTAGCTTCCAGCTCCTCGATTTCCTGCTTGTGCTTTTGCAAGGTCTCTGCAGAGGCAGTCTCAGAGCCTCTCTTAACCTCTTCAATCTCTGCACGGAGCTTGGCTTCTGTGTCCTTGAGAACGGACTGATGAGACTCTTCGAGCTGCTGAACGCGGTCTTCGTGGCGTTTGTTCAGTTCGTCGCGAAGGAGACCGATGTTCTTAACGTGGTTGGTCTTGACATCCTTCAGAGCCGAACCATGGGTGCTTTCGAGCTCTTGAACTTGCTTGTCGTGCTTGGCCTCGACCTCATGGAGTTGGCTTGCGTGTGTCTCGTTGCTTTTAGCTAGCTGTTCTTCTGCAATTCTGGCTTTTCCTGATGCTGCATCCAGTGCTGATTGATGCTCCTGCTGTAGACGCTCAAGCTGCTGCTTTAATTCGGCCTGAGTGTTTTCGGCCTCTTGCTGAGAGGCAAGAAGCTTTTCCTCATGCTCGGCTCTCAGGGCGTTCACTTGGTCTTGCAATTGGCTCTGAATTGCTTTGGCCTCCTTGTTGTTGTCCTCGAGCGTTTCTTGGTGTGTAGTCTTCAGAGCGTCCAGTTGCTGCTTGAGTGTGCTTTGGGCGTCGTTGGCATCCTTCTCTGATTTCTTGAGCTGCGCCTTGTGCTCGTCACTAAGCTCCTGAAGCTTCTGTGCTGATTCTCTGGCAGTGTTCTCGGCGTCTTGGCGTGATTGCTGTTCTGAAGCAAGTCGTTCCTCATGGATCTTCGTCAGGTTCTGGATTGCATGATCGTGTTGGGATTTGGTGGATGAGAGCTCTTTGTTGACCGATTCGAAGTTGCTCTTTGCTTCCTGGAATTGTGCTGTCAGGTCACCCTGTACCTCCACGACACGTTTCTCGAGTTCGCTCGCACGTTGCTCCGCAGTCTCAAGAGCCTTCTCGCTCTCCTCTTGAAGGCGACGCGCTTCCTGCACCTCAGCCTCGAGCTGGCTTCGAGCCTCGGAATGCTTCTCCTCGTAACGGTTCTTAATTGCCGTGAGCATGGATTTATGATTTTGCGCCGAATCTTGAAGTCGTTTCTCTAACGTAGCATAGGCAGATTCGTGAGCTTGCTTGGCAGACTCGAGATCCTCGAGGTACTTCTTCTCGTGGCCGTCCTGCTCCGAACGAGCGGTCTCAAGTTGACGCTGAGCTTCCTCCTTGACTTGCTTCAGATCAGTCTCGTGGGTGGTCATGGCTGACTTCAACTCATCGAGTTGATGCTCGAGCTTAGAGATAGCGGAGTCACGAGCTTGCTTAACGTCTGCCAACTCAGCACTGGACTGTTCTGTAGAAGCCTTAGCTGCATCTTCAAGTTCATGACGCAACTTGCTCAATGCTTCTTGGTGATCATGCTCTGCCTGTCTGCGAATGGCTTCGTTGGATTTTTCGATTTGGGCAAGGTTCTCAGTCGCCTTATGCAATGCTTCCGAAACACTTGCCAACTCCCTATCCTTAGCTTCACGCAAATCGTCTAGACGCTTGCGGGACTCTTCGAGGTGAGCTGAGACCTGAGAAAGCTCTTGTTCAACTTGATCCTTGGATCTGCGCAGTGTTTCGTGCTCCTTAGTCGCGGAATCTGCTTGCTCACGGGATGACGCCAGTTCTTCCTCAACCTCACGCTTCGAAGCGCGAAGTTGCTCGAGCTCGTGAGTGGCCTGTGATGCTTCTTCCTGGGAGGCGGCGAGCTGTTTTTGAACCTCGTCCTTAGAGATACGAAGTTGCTTGATCTCTGCCAGCAAGGTAGACACCTTCTCGCGGAAGAGATTGAGCAGTCTTTCGACTTCGTCCTTGGACTGTTGAACATGGGCGATGTCTTTAGATAGAGTGGTTGTCTTCTCCTCCGAGGCAGTCAAGCGTTGCTCGACATCAGTCTTGATTTGACGCAGTTGCTCAAGCTCCTCAGTAGATTTGTGCAGTTCTTCTCGCAAATGTTCCAGCTGCTGCTCGAGATCATGTTTGGCTTGACGCAGATCTGCGAGCTCAGATGATGTTGACGAGCCTTCCTTGAGAGAGACGGCTAAACGTTGTTCGACCTCTTCCTTCGAGTTACGCAGAGATTCAAGCTCATTGCTTGAAGCCGATGCCTGCTCCTGGGAAGATGCGAGTTGTTCTTCGATCTGGGTTCTGGATACGCGAAGACTTTCGACCTCTTCCTTAGATGATATGACTTGTTCTTTCATCGAGGTCAGTTGTTGCTCGATTTCGTGCTTAGATTGGCGGAGTTGTTCGAGCTCCTTGGTGAGTGTTGATGCATGATCTTGAGATGTAGTGAGTTGCGACTCGATCTCGGCAATACGTGCCCTACTTTGCTTGTCGTCCTCTTCTCGCTGTTTGACGTCTTTCATAGACTTTGCAAGCTTTCCAGCGACTTCTGCAAGCCTGGTCTTCAGAGCACTGTCGGATTCTGCTGCATTCTGGCGGACATTGGCCAGATCCTTGAGAACAGCCTCATGTTGTTGCTTGAGCTCCTCATGAATCTTTTGTGAAGATGTTTTGTGGTCGTCGAGTTGGCGTGTGTGGTTGTCTTGAGCTTCTGAAAGTTCTGAACGGATGTTGTCCAACTCCTTGGCCTTGTCGGCAAGGGAAGTCTCGACAGCCTTCTGGGCCTCAGTATGCTGGTTCAGAGCTTCTTCAAGCTTGCGGACAGCATCTTGTCGTTCCTTCTGAGTAGAGGAGAGCTGTGTCTTGGTATCGTCGAGTTCTGCAACAACGGTCTCCTTCTCACCCTTCAATGACTGTAGCTCTATTTCTATTTTGCGCTTCTCGGCTTCATGCTCAGAAGTTGCGCTCTCCAGAGCTTGAGTAGCCGTGACCAGCTGCTTCTCCAAGTCGGTGGCTTTTGCTTTGAAAGTTGCAAGCTCGGCGTCAATGGCGGCTTTGGACGACTTCAAGCTGTTGAGGGCTTCGTCAGCCTCTTTTTGCTTGGTGTGGCTATCCTGAACGGATTTGTGAAGGCTCTCGGCAGCCTTTGCATTCGCTTCTGAAAGAGCGGCAACTTCTTGTGACTTGCCCTCCAGAGACTCGCGCAGGGTGTTTTCGAGTTCCTCCAAGCTCTTGATCTGTGCCTTCGCTTCAGCAGCGGTGGCCAAAGCCTCAGCAATGTTGTGTTCTAGCTCTTGAATTTTATCACCAGCGGTATGTAAAGATGTGCGAAGACTCTCGTTGTCTTTCTCGGCAGCTTTGGAGGCCTCCTCAAGGTTGCGGAGCGAGACAGTGGCCTCTTGGTACAGCTTCTGATGATCATCGCTCTCTCTGCGCAGTTGTGACAGCTGACTCAGGCTCTCTTCCTTCTCCGAAGTCAATGCCTTGTTCTTTGACACAAGCTCTTCGAAAGATTGCTTGATCTGCTGCTGTTGTGCCTGACTAGCTTCCAACTCTTGTGTGATTTGCTTCAATTGAACAGCAACCAACTCTTTCTCATCGATCAGGATATCAATGCGGTTCTCGGCATTCTCCAGCCATTGTTCTCGATCGCGCTTGACCTTTTCCAACTCTTCTCGTGCCTGGGACAGCTCTTGAAGGTGCTGGTCTTGTGCTCGCTCGTAGTCGGCATCGGAGAAAGACTCATCTTCGGAGTCGGGGCTGGGGTCGCGGGTGGAAGATCTTGACTTGCGTAGCCTCTTCTGGAGAGATTCGAGTTCTTTGAGGATGTGTTCTTGGGTGATGTTTGGGTGGAAGGTCCTTCGGAAGACCTGCTGGCTGATGTTGGGACCGGAGGACAGGCGTACGAGCTCCTTGATACGCTCTACATCTCCCGAGAGAGCGGAAGGAGCTACCGGCAACCCATTGGCAGCATGTACGGGCGATGACATGGCCCTGGCGTGGGTAATGATGTGGTTAGTTAGAATGCTCGGAAAAGGCAAAAATCATAATGCAGGCTAAGACGCAGAGTGTAACAGATGCAGCAACTCAATGCAAAGAGAAATATATAAAGAGGAGAGACAGAACACACCACTGGCGTGACAAGGGAAATTATTCAGGCAAGATGCCGATGTTGTTTCCTGATTCAGGGTCCGTCCACAAATCCGACGCTGCCCGAAGCTTTGGCTGCTGTTCACCGCTCTCGTCACCAAACGAAAGACAACAAACATTGTCAATTCTTTCTGCGCTGAAACCACCGAACGAACGACCAACATGTTTTGTTTCGAACTCTCATGCCTAGATCTGGGTGCATGAACTCGTAGATCGTGCACCGACCTCCTGCAGCCACACCGCCGCTCCTGCGTCGTCCGCCGTGAAGCCTCAACCTGTTGACTATGAAGTCATGGTGCTGCAACGTTGAGTGACAAGACCTCTCTTCCTGCAATCATGACTGAAAATTTATTATTTCTCCTCCTCCGCGTATGCAAAAACATCTAACGTGCGTAGCTGTAGAAATGCACAATAGTTTCGAAAAACGGAATAGTGTCCATTGAGGAGAAATATGCTCTCGGCTCTCTTTGGCTGCGTCTTTGATCCGAACAACTTTGTGTGTTTCTATAGCGAGAATGTCGCTTGAGACCTTCACGAGTGGAGGATGCAATTGTGATGCACGATTATCTGAAAATGACGACTGCTCTCTGAGAGCTTGAATTTTCATCTACCGAGTACAACCTCTCCCAATCATTAACTCCACTCCTCAAACGATACTGGATTCGGTCTTCTCCTTTTTCGACTTTCCGAGCGACATAAGACGGTTGTATGCTCCAGGAATACCCATCCACTCCTCGTTGATCGGGCTCTCTCCTGTAAACATAAGAAGGTCGTATAAGAAGCCGCCAAATGTGCAACCAAAGAACGGCGCCACCATTGGAACCCTATATCGAGTTAGCAAACTTGATCATCTGATTATCCAGAATAGGAACACACCAGAAGTAATAATTGCCCGCACTCCACACTTCATGACCATATCCGAGGAAATAAGACATGAGACGAGGTCCGAAATCTCTGGCAAGGTTGATAGCGTAGCCTGTCTCCCAACCCCAGCATGCGCCGATACCAAAGATGATGAAGAAGAGACCGAGCGGTGTGAGGTTGCCTGAGCCAAGGTTGGAATCATCCTTGAGAGCGAAGATAAGGACTGTCGCATGTCAGTATGTTTGGTACAACCATATACTCTGAGAATCGTTGCTTACACATTAGAAGAGCACTAGCGATGAATTCAGAGAAGAACATGCCCGTCCGCGTCATGAACGCGGCGGGATATGTGCAGAAGATACCGGCTGTCGAGGTGTCACCACCGACTGTTCTGATACTAGCGCCTCCCTCGAACACGTCGATGGCCGACTTGTAGTTTGCATAGACAACTCCTGACGCACAACTGGACATACTCGTTAGTTTGTGGAATCGACACTGGATCATGGTCGACTTACAATGCTCCGAGCGTTTGGGCCAACATGTAGATCGGGAACTTTCTCCAGGGGAACTTTCGGAATACACAACTGGAGAAGGTGACGGCAGGATTGAGATGGGCACCACTCTTGCCGCCAGCGTACACACCCAACATTACACCAATACCCCAGCCCCAACTGATGGACTGGTAGTCTCCCTTCTTGCCACTGGACAGGACAACTTGAGCCACGACACCATCACCGAACATGATGATGATAAATGTTCCAATGAACTCGGAAAAGGCATCTTGCAAACTCAATCGAACCCTGGGCCAAAGGAATTTCGGATCGGTCTTGTCGAGTGCTGCTGCTGTCGGACTTCTGTTGAGTGGAACACCCCTTTCGACGAACTTGGCTTGAGATGCCACAGTATCGTCTGAGCGTTCCGAGTCCGATCTAAAGTGCTCATTGTGGGTGATCTCCAAGTCTGACAGCTTGTCGGAGAACACTTCAGGATGTTGTTTGATATCAGCCATGGCGAATGATTGATTGAAGATGATCAAATGAGGAAGAAAAGAGATGCTCGATGAGATGATCAAAACATCATCATGGCCTGGGGCCAGCTTTTATTAATGGTCTGAGTACGATCGTTTTTTGCTTTCTGATCCTTTTGCATCCCGCCTCCTTGTCTTGGACCCAATCCTAAGCAAAACCCTTGGTCGTTCGGTACTCGGACATGAGAGCACAAGTCACGCTATCATCACAGATCTTGATCAGCCCAACCACTCATCTGAAAGCGTACCAGGTCCCGTTACGAGTACGCCGTTTTGTGTACCTTGACCGCGGCTTGATTCCTGCGAAGTAAGCCACTGCCTAGCTAGCTAGTAGCTGCTCAGTGCTTCCCTGCAGGTTTCCAAAGTGCCCATGCTGCCGACCGGTTCCAGACGGAGGAAAAAGCATCCCAGGAACTCCTGTACCTTCCCAACGTTATTACCCCGCTGTGAGAATAGGTTGCAAGGCGTAATCACTGATCAGTAACAACCGCTGTTACCCGGTGTCAAAGTCTTGTACGATCTCGCCTCTGATGAACTCTATCAGACATGCCCAGAAAGCAAGAGACCTGCACGAGACACCTTCCAACAAGATATTGCTCGTATAGGAAACAGAACCTCGCTTGTTTGAAAGCTATGGCTCCATACCCAGCTCTCCAGCCATTGCTGTCGGCCCCTCCGCGATGGGGCATATTGGAAACGGACATGGACCCCAGCGCAGCAGGCATATCAGACTACGGCCGTGTCCCAAGAGTTAACGCTTGGACTTGCACTCTTTGGGACATTGAAAGGCGTGCTCTTGCCTCCTTTCAACCCCACGCTTGTCAGACATGAACACGTAAAATGGAGCAAACGTAACAGCCGCCATCTTGTTTACAGGCATTGGTCGAAGCGGATTATGTCCGCTGGGCGTCTAGGCAAGATCGGGATAGATATAGGTACGTATAGTTTTGTGGCTTCTGACGCCACGCAGCGCAATACTACAACACGGCAACACCGGTTGAGTTAGGTATGATGGCGCCTCAAAAACGTTTGGGGCTTACACGACTCGCAAGGACAGGTACGTCGGCGTGATTGTCGGCTGCCTTTACCAACCCTAATACTATACAGCCACATATGGAAACAGTTTGCTAATTGTCTTGTTTTGAGGCGTCTATACAGTTTGCCGGCAAATTGTGACTGTGGGGATGCCGGAGCCCGAGGTAGAAAGGAGAGAGTCCTCACACTCCCTATCTGTGTACGCGCTTGGACGTCAGTCTTGCGACATTATCACGGGTACTATCGCGATCACCAGAAGATCCAAGGACTTGGGTATAACGCCTAGAGACCTCGACTCAGGCAGGACCTGCAGTCTGTAGTTGGTCCAGCCAGAACAGGAGATCGGCGGATGGGGATGCTGCCGAGCGTGGGGTTTGTCTGGGGTCGACACAGGCCACCGTCAATAATCTCGAATAATCTCAACAATCTGACACGGCGAGAACACCGTGACAGCGGAATCCTTCTATAATTGTGGCGCTAAAGGTCGGGGGGCATGTGATTGTCGCGATTGTAACCTCATCAAGCCAAACGACCCATAGCGCTAAAGGGTACCGTAAGCTAGGATCGTAGTATAGAAGTCTCGAAATATTGGCGTCGTTCGGCCTTGGGAGATCAATGCGGGGCTCCTCAGTTGCGTGCCCATCCGTGCACAGCGTGAGAAAGATTTTGAGAAGGATTCTGCTGAGACGCGGGCATCACGAGTGCTGGTCTTGGGCGGGGCCACGTTGTAAGGATTCGGCAAAGTAGCCTCAATTGTCGAGGTCCAGTCCCTCCCTCGGACCTCGCGATAGGAGATGTGGAGGCTGAAAAGACGGCCTCAAGATTTTCCGTGTTGGCAGGCATGTGAAAGGTGCTTGTCAACAGTACCGGTACTTAAGTATACTCGCACCTTCCCAAGCTCTCCGAAGCTATCATTCAGAAGTCAGAGTTCATCCTTTTCCACGCGCGTTCGTCTTTTCTCCAACCAGCACATCATGGCCGAATTCATTGGTAGCATTGATCAAGGAACCACCAGTTCGAGATTCTTGATCTTCAACAAGGCTGGAGAGCCAGTTGCATCTCACCAAGAAGTACGCGCGCAAGAGTTGTCTCTTCAGCTTGAACATATGAAGCTGACTTGAGATAGGAATTCTCTCAAATCTACCCTCAACCTGGATGGCACGAACACGATCCTGAGGAGATTGTTTCTTCGGTACACAACTGCATTGAGGGCGCTGTTGAGGCCTTCAAGAAGGATGGAAACTCAGTCGACAGTATCAAGGCCATCGGCATCACCAACCGTGAGAGATACTCTCATATTGCCTAACTTACTCTTTGACTAACCCGAATACAGAGCGCGAGACCACCGTTGTTTGGGACATTGAGTCAGGAGAGGCACTCTACAATGCTATCGTCTGGACAGACACCCGTTCTCAGTCTATTGTAAAGGAATTGAAGACTCGCAAGGGCGCTGATGAGCTCACGCAAAAGTGCGGCTTGCCTCTGTCCACATACCCCAGTGTCACCAAGCTTCTATGGCTGCTCAAGAACGAGCCAAAGGTTAAAGAAGCATACGAGAAGGGCACTCTTGCATTCGGAACCATTGATGCATGGCTCGTTTACAAGCTCAACGGACATGAGAAGAGAGTCTTTGTCTCTGATCCTACCAATGCGTCTCGCACTATGTTTATGGATATCCATACTCTCAAGTACAACCCCGAGCTTATTGCCTTCTTCGGCGATGACGAGTTCGATCTCTCCAGAATCCACATGCCCGACATTGTCAAGTCTTCGGACGCAAAGGCTTATGGCAAGATCGCTTCGGGTGTTCTGTCTGGCTTCAGCCTTGCCGGTTGTTTGGGTGACCAGTCTGCTGCCCTGGTCGGCCAGAAAGGTTTCGATGCAGGCAGCGCAAAGAACACGTAAGTCAAGCTTATGGTGCGTGTCACAAAAGCAGCAAACTGACAAACAAAAGATACGGTACAGGTTCCTTTATCTTGTACAACACCGGCAACAAGCCCGTCATCTCGACCCACGGTCTGCTCACCACTGTTGCGTACGACTTTGACGGAACACCAAGCTATGCTCTGGAGGGCTCCATTGCAGTTGCAGGTTCGGGTGTCAAGTTCCTCATGAACAACTTGGGTTTCAGCTTCGATTCGTCAAAAATCACCGAGCTCGCAGGCACGGTGGAGAACAACGGTGGTCTGGTCTTCGTCACAGCATTCAGTGGACTGTTTGCACCATACTGGATCACCGACACTCAAGGTACCATCTTCGGTATCACTCAACACACACAAAGAGGGCACATTGCTCGCGCCACACTCGAGGCTGTCTGCTACCAGACAAAGGCCGTACTAGACGCCATGGAGAAGGACAGTGGCCACCCTCTCCAAGAACTCAAGGTCGATGGCGGCATGTCAAACAGCGAGCTGTGCATGCAGATCCAAGCAGACATCCTAGCCGAAAACAAGATTCCCATCGTCAGACCCAAGATGCGCGAAACCACCGCATTGGGAGCCGCCATCGCCGCCGGCTTTGCCGCTGGTGTCTGGAAGAACTTCGATGAATTGAAAGAGGTAAACACTGCCGGGCAGACCGTCTTCGAAGCCAAGATGGAGGCAAAGGACAGTGCCAAGGGAGTCAAGCGCTGGGAAAGAGCCGTCAACATGTGCCGAGGATGGCTTGTTGACGACGAGTAGAGTTGACCTCGGGTCTCGCTGCTCTGATGCCCCTTTCACGGTCTTATCGATTTCCTTGTTTTGCAATCCTTTTTCCGCAGAGCTTCGGCTACCTGCTGGCTAGATATCCATGAATAAATTCATACTTTTCCAATTCATTAAAACCTGTCAAATCTATTGAGTGAAATCTAGCGAGGGCCATATCGATATCCAAAAGACTGCAGATGTTTTGGTCAATACCAGGACCCAATCGACATATAGCATACTGCTGTCTCGTCTATTACTCCCTTGTACAGCTCTAGCAGCTTGTTTCATCGGCGCTGTCATTTCTTGCCCATCAACCATAATCCAAGTATACTTTTGTGATCAACAAATCCCGCAAACGTGGCATACCACATGGCACACGTCTCTCTCGCGTGCGCCAACTGTTTTTACGCCATATGCTCGATCGTTTCGTAAACCCAGCCACAGCTGAAAGAAACCCGTGTTTCTGATGTTGCCGTTGTGGAAGAGCATCTCCAACTGCCGCTGGTTACGCTTTCTTGGAAGTTACGGGGGTTTAGGATCACTCATCAGGGCAGGAATAACGCGTAAAGGTAAATCCGAAAGTCAGATGTAAAGTCTATCAAACGAGGGAGTGTAAGTGAGGAACTGTTCCCGTTGACCACGAGTCGAGGGTTTCAGAAGCGTTGTCAGCCGTCAGCCATCTTGCTTCCATAATCAGGTATCGTAGCCGGTGGTCGATTCTGGTGTAGGTTTCCAAAGATCGAGCTTCCCCGCAGTTGTTTGATGGTGGCGTCTGGGGATGCGGATGTTTGTGGTGTGAAGGAGGGAAGGGAGGGAACCATGCGGAGAAGGGCAGGGCAAGGCAAAACGGGTATGAGGGAACGAGGCGGAACAGGCGTCTGGGGAATTAGACCTTGGTGGCAAAGCAAGCGGGATAGGAGGGTTTGGAATGCTCATGTGATGAGACGAGGTACGTGGTTTTCGAGGCTTTTGGCAGAGGTGATGGTGTTGGTTTCCGGTTTCTTTTGATGCTTTGAGGAAAGAGGGATGGATGTCTCGATTGAACGGTACATTAGGGATGGAGTAGAACCAAGTGCCGAGTAAATATTCAGCAGATGATATATCAATTTCCTAGGCGATCTTGATATCTAACTGAGGCAGACATCGTGACTGATGAGAGGAGATCTCGTCTGATCGCTCCAAGATCTCGTCGTCATTGCTCAAGCGATGTGATGGATACATTGTAAAAAGACAGAAGATCCAGATCTTCCGAGCTAGATCCTTCTAGCTTGAGATATACCAAACTAAGTGGTATGTAGTCCGTGAGCATCTTGTATACATGTAAGTAGGTTCTCATGTTCCAATGTATTTGGTCTAGAAAAGTGATTACGAGCATGGCATGATGGGCATTCTAGAAGGGTAACGCAGCATATTACCAATCGTCAAGGGTACTGAGTAATACCGTGAAGCAAGGATGTCCAGGCGGCAGATCTGGAATATCAGAGGCTCGATCCATGGGATCGAGATAGCTGGGGTTGAGTAGCTCGACCTGTCCGACTCTTGTTGAGTATCCATTCTTCCGATAGGCTCGATGCTCATTACGATGAGATGGCAGACATTGACTTTTCGTAAAAGATTCCTTCCAGCGTCCCCATGTGCAAAGCTTTGTCACATAGACAGCTATAGAAATGCACAATATCCCCAAGAACCGAAGCGCTTCCACTGAAAGTCTCACTATCGTCGACTCTCTATGGGGTTGCCTACCTTCTAGAAGTTATTGTGCCTTTTTATAGCATCTCATCTTCGTAGGGGAAGGATAGGGAGTAGGGCATAAGTCTATATCTCCTATCCCCCTCCTACGACTGTTCGCAATACAAACTCTATTAAAAGGCATAGTAACTTCTAGATCGTAGACCAGTCCAGAGAGAGCCGACGTTTCACGACTCTCTGTGGTTGCTGCCCGTGTACCAAAACTACTGTGCATATTTTTGGCTGTCTATGTGACATATCTTTGCACACGGGGAGGCAGTTTATCGAAGGAAGGCGTGAGGAAACTTGTATCTGGGATCGAGAGCCTCGATCCACGAGACCGAGATAGTTGGGATGGAGTATTTCACTCTGTCTGACTTTGGTATAACACTCGTTCTTCCGGTGGACTCCATATCCGCTACAATGTACCTGGTGACTGCTTGAGAAAGGGGGCCTTTGTTGTGCATCTACATTGATATGATCCATTGACGCTCACGGAATCTCCTGAAAGTCAATGAGAACAGGAGTAACGAAGGATCTCAAGTTTGCAATATCGTGTGAAACATTCTATCTTACATCAGTATACCTCGAAAACACTCATTCTACCTGAATTCACGATACTTGGCCTCCTCCCTCATCCTCTCCTCTACCAACTTGACAACCTTGGCATCATAAACCTCTTCAGGCGTCTTCTCACCTTTCAACACCAACTTCTCGTGTTGAGTAACTTCATCCTTGGTCATACACACCAAATCGCTGATTGCGATGTTCGAACTCTTTTGCCCTTGTACGCTGGTATCGATGAAATTGGCTTCAGGCTTGCGCCAGCGGCAAAGTGCCAGTCGGCTGGCTAACCCACTGACGACACTGCGGCCACGGTAGATTTCCTCAACGACGTAGCCAACATCCTCAGAAGTGATAGGGATGCGCAGACTCAAAGGATCCATATCCATATGGCGAGCCACACGCTCCTCAGAGCCTTGCAAACTAGCCAAAATGCCATCATACATCTTATCTCTAGACTTCGAAGGCAGGTATTCGTGAGGGTAACCACTGATGGCAAGCATAACATGATTAGCCACGCAAAGGCCAAAGATCGCAGGCATGGTTCCCAGCACTGGCAGAATTCTAACTCTGAACTCAGGGAGCACGCCGAGTTCGCCTACACTGCCTTTGGCGTGTTCTTCGTCGGAGAGGGGAAGCAGTTGTGCTTTTCCCGGTGCGGTTTTTTCGCTGGAGAAGACGACGGGGATGCCGTCTTTGACGCCCTTGGCACGTAGTCTGCGGCGAGTGGAACGAGAGAGAGGGTCGTCTGTGCTGGTGGAAATGTCGCCGAGGAAAACGCGGGTAGGGTCTGATTTACAGCCTGCGCCCATGGAGGAAATTACTTTGATGTTGTGCTTGTGGCAGTACGCGAGAAGATCGACTTTGCTGTCGATGTTGTCTATGGCGTCGATGACGAAGTCGGGTTTGTGGCCATCTGCTGTCCAGGGTGCTAGTTGGGCTTCTGCGGTCGAGCCTACGAAGAGTTCATTTCGGCAGTCAAAGTGTGTCCAAGGCGTGATTTGCTCGAGACGCTTGCGAAGACAGTGTACTTTTGGTGTTCCTACATCTGCAAGCGTGGCCACGGCGTGTCTGTTTAGAGAAGAAAGAGTGACCTGGTCGAAATCGATGATTCGTAGTTTTCCAGCTCCGGATCTGGCGAGAGCGGCTGCGGCATGGGAACCTACACCACCGACTCCAACGATGATGATGAATGCATTGCGCAGTTTCTTTAGACCGTCGTCGGTGAGGAAGACACGGTTGCGGGCCAGTTGTTCTAGGATCAATTCTATATCTTGTCAGAAATCATGCTCTTGTAGATTGAGAGAAGTACCCACCTTCATCGTAGTCTCCCAAGCGTGCTCTTGTAGCAAGTGCAGCACCTCTCTCATCTTCTTTCGATGCCTTCGAGCCATCCTGAACAGCACCACCGAAATTGTTTATCTATCGATACAAATCAGTAATCTTTCGACATGAGACAGTCCAAAGATACACATACTTGAACAACATTATCATCCTTATCAAGATCAGGAATCGAGCTCTTCAAGTCAGAAACACGATATTGTTGCTTTGCCTTTTGCAGCCCTAGAATCGCACTTCCAACCAGCAATCCAGAAGCAACCGCTGTAGCTGCTAGTTGCAGGTTATGCGACGACCTGACTTGATCAATCCAAGTCGATGACATGACTGTACACGTCTCTCTTTTCCAATCGTCCAGTTCTTAGAACAAGGAAAGTCGAGTAAGAAAAAAAAGATACAGCACGTGAGGCAAGATTGACGTTCTTGATTTCCATGTTGTGGCTGGTATTGCTGTGGCTGAGAGTCACATGTCAAGTGTGGCGTCTACAACATCCTTACATCTCTTCGAGTCCTCTGTCTTCGAACTTCTACAAAATGTGAAGCCCATACGAGAATTTTGGCAAAGCAGCGCGGTAAGAACATTTCATCCTTCTCTGTCTTCCTCTATAACGGCATTGTGACTAATTTGTGCAGTCATGTCCAATATCCCCCAATGCCGAGAAACAATCACACACAAACCACAGTCTCACAAACGCGTGCCTGCAGCTCCCAATGACCGCACCTTCGGGACTACGTGTCAGAAGGACAGCACAACGCGCACGAAATGACTGAAACAACGAACAGAGATCGTAGGGGTGATTAAAACATGCGCACAGCTTTTTCCAACCCAAATTCTTTGCTACTGCGTGTTTCACTTTCTTTTCACTCAACCATCCTCTGCTTTCTCTCCTTTCACCATCTCTCTCACTTTTTGTTTCAGCTTTTCTTACCTCCTCTGCATCTGGATCTATGGAAAAGAAAAACATCCTCTCGAAAGCAAAACGCGCAACCAAAGACAAAAGGGATTCAAAAGGTCACAGCAAAGATGTGTTTAGCATTCTAAGGCGCTGCTTGACGATAACAACTTCCACTCGAGCTCTGTGATCCTTTGTCGGACAACGGAGTAATGAGAACGAAAACCAAAAGATAGTTTTCAATCGGATTGGCGCTGGCTCCATCTTTCTGCGACTTTCCGGCATTCCTTTTTTGTTCTTGGAGTCCGCTATCTTTTGCTTCGGAGGAGTGTTTTTTTGACCACTACAGATCTTGGAAGCAAAAGAGGAAGAGATGTTTGCGAACATAAGGCGAAGGAGACAGAAGAAGGAGAGAAAAAGGAGGAGTGGTGAGGGAGAGATCCTTTTCGTCCTGTGATGATAATACAATAAGCCAAAGTTGACATGGCAGCCCGCTCGTGTGCGTAACAACACATGAGATCTATGGTTGTCACTGTGAGAACAAATTGGAAGAGACACAAAAATTCTGAGGACACATCAACATGAAACGAATAAAATCATAGATCAAGAAAACGGAAAAGAAATGGAGTTTTGGAAGCAATATATATGTAGTAGGGGCATTCAATTGCAGTTCTTCCTTCTTTGCTTCTGGTGTGTTTCCACGATCCCAGCAACACGCTTTTTGCTCCTCATTTTCAGAGGATGAATACCAAGACAAAACCAGCATGAAACAGATTGTACAAGAGACAAATCCTTCCACTCTAAAATCTGTCTCGTCTTCGGTTTGCGCGCAAAACCGTAAACCCAACATAACCTCCCGTAACCACCAAACCAAACAGCACAAACTTGAGGAAGAACCATCCCCAACCGCCACCACCCTCTTTCTTAGCATATTGATTCGGTTTGTATGCATTTTTGCTGTAATCCTTGGGTGTACCAGCAGCGCCGCTAGGGCTATACAGGTTCTTGGTTTCCACTTTGATGATGTCGTGGTTATCTGAGAGTTCTCCAGTCTCGGCGGAGAAACCGAGGTAGGTTACGCCAGGGAGCTTGACGTTGGGGACGTCGAAGCAGGGGGTCCATTCGTCTTCTTTTTTGTACATGAGTTCTACTTTGAGGGACTTTTCTGCGAAGTAGGTGACGCGGGCTTTGGTGGGGATGTTTGCGTTGCGGAGACCGCGTGCCTAGAACCCGTTAGCAAGAGAGTAGGAGAGTAAAGGTAGAGAAGACGTACCGAGCAGCCAGCAAGTTCGTTAGCCTTGCCATCATGGCCCTGGTCATAGGCAGTGTGGCCATCACCAAGCATAGCCATGACATACGGGAACACAACACCAGGTCTGTTGTTCTTGTACGTGTCGAAAAAGATACCCAGTCCCTCGAACTTGTCCTTGTTTCCAAATACGGGACCCTGCTGTGCTCTGTCGGTAGTCACCCACATGGCAAAACCGTCACCGAAGAGGTTGCCCTGGCCATTGATGTCGAACTCAACCTCGATCTCCCAGTTGGTGGCGGTCAGGGGTACTCTCGAGTAGATCCAGCCGGATTGCGAGGGACGGTCGGAGCTGAGACGGATGTGCTTGTCGGCGCGGATGATGGTGTCGCCGCCAAAGTCCCACCATCTGCTTTGGAGGTCTGAGTCGAGGTAAGGTTGAACCAAAGAATGGGTGCGGAGCTGGACTGGAGTGTCAGAGACGGAACGAGATTCAAGAAGTGTATGGTCGCATGGGTTTCATACGGGGATGCTCTTCACGTCAGACGAGTCCTGTGCATTTGCAGCAGCTAGCCACGTCGCCGCAGCGGCTCCGAAGAGAGACAAAAACCGCATGGCGAAATGTCAAATTGTATAAAGCAAAACAAACGGCACCCTTTTGGGCCTCCTAGAAAGATTGGAGAATAGCGAATCTGTTCTATTTCCGGCGCCAAGGGGGGTTGCTTTCGTGTCATCTTTGGGGGGAATCTAGAGCTCCGCAAAAGCTCAAACAGTTCAAACAATCCGCATGACGTGCATATCAACTTTTGTATCACCGACTTTCTCATAAGCAATTCACCCATCACAATCGCATAATCATGTCTTTCCTCGGAGGTTCATCTGCCCCTACTGGTGCCAGCCAGACTCAGGCCATTAAGCAACAAGTCGCACAAGAAGCCGCCGTCGCCAACGCAAGACAGCTCGTCGAGGTACCGCCGCACTGAGGTTTTCCCGTTCGTCTCCCACACACGCGACTGACTCTATGGCTGCTTACAGAAACTCAACGAACACTGCTTCGAGCGCTGCATCCCCAAACCTGGTTCTTCGCTGTCATCGGGCGAGTCCACCTGCTACTCTCAGTGCATGGAGAAGTACATGTCTGCCTGGAACGTCGTCTCCAAGCAATACATCAACCGCATACAGAGAGAGGCCGGTTCCGGAGGCCTCATGATGTAAACCACCACATTTTTCACGAACAAACGAAGACAATCACAAGAAGATAAGAGAAGAAAAGAAAGGGAGGGAGAAGGACCAATTGTATGATATATGCATAGAAAGATGATGCCACAGGTCCGCAATAATTGTACAACTATCGAGCAAAAGCAATTCCTCGGATTCATTAAAGGTTCGCCTTCGGAGGCGGAGGAGGGTTGGCCAATGTCTTTTGTCTCTGCGAGTAATCCTTGACGATAATGGAGCACTTGATCTCCTTGCACAGCGACTTTCTCTGAGCCGGAGGGAGCAGCGATGCGAATTCAAGGCCAGATGCTCTGCGATTCTTGTCAGCTCACATTCACTCTGCATGCCATCAGCGCAAATCGCATACCTTTCAACAGCCTCAAGAGGCACTTCAAAGTCTTGCAGGGGCTTGTCGTTTGCGATTCTAGCATTTGGCAAAACGAAGGCACCCAGACTGACTTGTCCGCCAATCTTTCCATCTTCGGCAAAAATGACCTTGTAGAAATGTGTGGGCACAGCAACATTGGGAGGGTTTCCAATGACCTCGTAGCTGACCCTCCACTTGCCATCTGCATCTTTCTTGGGCAGATACAACGGCCCAGTCACGATGCGAACCGAAGGGTAACGTCCAGTAAGACGACGGCAAAAGTCCTCGAAGTGAGCCCAGTAGTCTCTGTTGAATCCCTCGCCGACTTGTGGGCACATGTTGCTCAATGCAAATGTATCATCCATAGCTTGCTGCGACCATTTGGCATCAGCGGCAGGGACTTGATGACCTCTGTCGTAGCCACTGCGGAAGTAATCCTTGAGCTTAGCACGGAACTTTTCAGGAATGCCCTCGTCCTCGACAAAGACAGAATGCTTGCGGTCTGCATTGCTGTTCTTGAGCGACTCGGGGGTAATGTGCTCGACAACCCATGCAGGGTTTCTTGTTCTGCGATCGTATGCAGAGGTCAAGGACGCGGCAGCTCTCAGGTCGGACACAGGGCCAGGGAATCCATATTGGTAGAGTCCATTGGGATCGACGGGTCTGGCGACAGCAGCGAGAGCTTCCTGAACACCGGCAGGTTTGCCAACAGCTAGTGGTACATTGGTAGCAGGAGTAGGGAATGGAGCGGCGGGAGTGTTGACGCTGACTGGGCTCGCCGTCTTGCGAGGAAACAAAGCGGCTGTGGTTGCTGCTCCGAACGCGGCGCCGCCTGCGGCAACGAGTGCGAGCGTGACTTTGGACATGATATCAGGTCGCATTCACTCGTTAGTCACCGAGGGAGACGACCGAGGGAAACAAACAACGAAACACGTCTGTACGCGCTCTCCTCAAAAAAGTGCTCGTGATGCTGCTCTAGCGCCAAACAATCCATGCCAAGCCATCAATGTACATATAAAGTCACCATGCAGGAACGTCTTGATGCATCATATATTAGTTGTTATGACATCTCATCATATGTAAGAGACCTTCACCCCCATGCCTATCGTCCTCTGTACTTTATGTAGCCCGCCCTGAAGACTCCGTTTGACTCTATCTCTAACATCTCGGCGGGCAAATGCCAAAGTGAAAGCCATCAAGAAGAGTACAAACCGGAGCAATGCCATCGGATTCTGACTAACAGATTTCCTGGCGTTTAGTATGGCAGCTTGCATGGTCGCAAATATTGAGCGATAGACGCGCGGTGCTGGAGGCGTGACTTTCTTCTGAGGAGGCTTCGCTTTCGAAGTAGGCGGCGGGTTCCTGTTGGTCTGTCCTGCTCTCGCGTTGTTGTTGCTAGAGGTGGAAGGTGTTCTGTTCTGCGAGCCAGCTGTGCGTGGTCTCTCATCAACTTCCCGTCGCCTTCTCTCCTGCTCTGCTCTGGCTTCTTCCCTTCGGCGTCTCTCGTCCTCAAGGCGTCTCTGCTGCATTTCTTCATCTTGACGGCGCTGAAGCTCCTTCTCTCGAATACCATCGAGTGCTTTCTCCTCTTTCAAAGTGTGGAGTGCTTGTAGGAAAGCATCTCTTCTTTCATCGTCCAGAACCTCACTCATGCTGATGAAATCACGGGCATAGTCCCACTCGTCATTTTGAGGCAGAACGTGAAGAGTATAGAGCTCGAGAAGCTTGAGACGGGTATTCAGATCGCGCGGTGTACTTGTTCCGTTGTGGTGAGATGAGTTGCGCATGGACTGCTGCGAGGCTTCGAGATGGGCGGCGATGTCGAAACTGGGATTGGACAGGGCGGACAGGTAAGTTTCGAGACGCTGTTGGTTCAACTGCTGCGACGGCATGTGCGCCAGAAGCAACGTGGCACTATCATGGGTCAGAATATATGGGTTTTCAAAGCTGTGGGAGCTTCTTACAGATTGACGACAACCTCAGCATCAACGGCGCCCTCATTCCCTTGGTAGCCCTGCTTGACAACGAGTTCCCAGATGGTACCCTGACGGGCGTACGAGGCGAGTTCTCGCCATTTGGTGCTCCCAAAGATCAGCTTGCCTTCCTCCGGACCCAGATCTATGATGGCGTTGAGCAGAGTCAAGTAGAAGCTCCACACCTTGACGCGGCTAGTCTTGGACGCGAATGCGACAGGTGCAGCATGGTGGTCGGTATGATCGTTCTGTTGAAAAGGAGACTCTGGAGCTTCGGGCGAGATGATGGGATCAATGGTAGACAAGGCTTCATAAAGCCTGCGGGTGAGAAACAATTGAGCAGCCTGGCGGTAGGTCCTGGCTATTTGCGACGACTGGGCGCGAGCGGATGAGAGCGACGATATGGACGAGGTCAAGTATTGCGACGAGAGCGAATCCTCATACGACATGGTTGATGCCGTCGAGTCCGTGGGCATGTCGCGCAATGCTCTGTTCTTGAGCAGCCGAAAGAAAGATGCCCCCTTGGCCGGCTATCAATCTTGTTGTTATCCACGCCTTTCCCCAGTCATTCCTTCCTTGACCGGCTTCTGCGAGCATATGGGCCGAGGTCCAATGACCAGCCGCCAACGCACGGTCCTCCCGCCATGCTCACCGCCAGCCTAAGCATCATCAACATCCATGATGCATTCAGCTCGATCTGTGAGACTATTCCTCTCACCAAACATCTATATCATCAACGCACTGCACAGCCAGTGATAATAGAGAGAGAGGCATAGCCAACGAGGTATTTGCTCTTAAATCAGAGCGTGTTACGTTAAAACAATTGACTTAGCGCGGTAGGTATTCGTTTGCCTCTCAGTTCATTGTCTCTTCTGTTCATTGCAGATCACTCTCATCTGCTGCCATTTGCCTCTACCTTTCCTACACGATCTGTCTATCCTCCTTCATCACTCTTCGACATGGATATAGATAAACATTCTTTTCCTTCTCGCCTTCTTGATGTCCTTGAGGCTATCGCAGAAGCACATTTCGTCTCTTTTGACCTAGAGCTCTCAGGCGTACCCGTCAAGGGACAAGCAAAGGAGAAGCCCGGCAAACCCTCGCTCCAAGAGCGCTACCTCGAAACCAAGAAGGCTGCTGAGCAGTATCAGATCCTACAAATTGGCCTCACATGCGTTAAGGACGATGTGCTTCAGAGTGCCTACGTTTGTAAGCCCTTCAACTTCAACCTCAGTCCTGTAATCGAAGAGCGACTGGACGTTGATCGCACCTTCTCATTCCACAGCGGAGCTGCTGAGTTTTTGCTTGGAGTCGGTTTCAAGTTTGATCTTCCTTTTACCTCTGGAGTCCCCTACTTGTCCCGAGATGAGGCTCAACTCGCAGAAGAAAGAGCGGCCGCAAGAAACGACAAGTCATCCTTCACCGACATCGAGATCAAGCCGGAAGATGTTCAAGCTCTGGAGTTCCTTAAGAGGGTCCGATCAGAGGTTGATGGCTGGCTAAAGACTGGACAGCCAAGCGCACACTCTGTTGTCATAGGCCCTGTGGACACTAATCAAGACAGCAACCCTGAGCTGAACCGCTTCGAAAGACGACTGGTGCATCAGATCATCCGCGCAGAGTATCCCAATCTTGTCACCATTCCCAATAAAGGCCTGGTGCGCGTCTCTAGACTCGATCCTGAACGTGAGGAGTACATCAAAGTCCAGCGCAAGCGGGAAGTACAAGACCGTATCATCCGACAGACCGGCTTCAGATGGATTGTCGAGGCTTTATGCGGAAATGCTCCTGACAGCATTGATGTCAGATCATTTGCTCAAACTCCTGGTGGCGTCCCTGGATTTGTCGACCTTGACATGCTCAAGTCGCGCTTCAATCGTGCTAAGCACATGATCCGCAACAAGAAAACTGCTCTCTTTGGTCACAACCTCTTCCTCGACCTGATTTACTTCTACAGAACCTTCATCGGAGCATTGCCTGACACTGTGGAGGAATTTAGCAACCTAATCCACGAGCTCTTCCCGATCATCGTCGACACCAAATACATGGCCACCCACAATTGCGGAGATATCAATCCTCAATCTTCTCTCGAACAGTTAGCAGAGAAGCTCGCAGAACAACAAAACCCCAGTGTTACCACACACGAACACTACAACAAGTACACAGATACTACAGCATTCCATGAAGCTGGCTACGACAGCATGCTTACAGCCGAAGTTGCTGTTCGTCTCTCAGCAAAGCTCGAGCTCGCAGGAAGTCATGGTAACGACGAGCCACAAAACACGATCCCGCCCACACCACCCGATGTTGACGGTGGTGGTGTTCAGCTCGACAACAACACACCTTCTGTGATTAACTCCGCCATCGATAGTGTCAAAGGCCTTATCCAAGCTCCATTCAGCTTGTTGGGCAGACAGACGAACACACCAGACCAGCAAACCATCAAACCAACCACCGAACCCTCAAAACAATCAACACCAGAAGACTCGCTAGCCGAGCAAACCGCCGAACTAGAAATCACCGAAAACGAATCAGCAGGCACAACGAGTCAAAAGTCCAAGAAGAAAAAGAAGAAGAACAAGAAGAAGAAGAACACCACTACAGCTGCTCCTTCAACACACTCAGGCGGCCGCTTCGCTCACGCAACAGCCTTTGACCACCTTCAAGATACCCTCGACGAAGCCTCTGAAGAAGAGGAAGCAGCGTCAACCACACCCGAGGAAGTGCTTGAATTCGACGCTTTGCCTTCTGAAGACGCACATGCATCTGATCCTGTGGTCGCAGATACAGATGGTGTTTCTGACCCTCAGGGTGGAGCTGCATGGGATACTATTCCCGTGTTGAAGGAGCAGGATGTGGTTTGGGGTGAAAGAGAGGTTGGTACTGTGATGCCTTCGTTCGAGTCTGGGTTCTGGAAGGTCTATGGCAATAAGTTACGTGTTTTTGGTACGTTGGAGGGAGTTGCTGTGCTTGACTAAGCGGCTTCTTCCCACTTTCCGACAACAGGAGAAAAAGAAGAGTGGTCAGGGTTCGTAACAAGCACTGGGTTTTCCCTGACTTTGAGGTCAGAAACCTTCGGCAGCAACGCTCAGCAGTACCTCGCACTCTTTCAAGCTTGTAGAGGCGAAGCAGAACTGAACGTTTACCAGGGTTTGGACTGAACAATCCATCCACTCGCCATGGAATCGAGAGCCACAGTCTCCTTCAAGAGACTGGAAAACAAAGACTCTATAGAAAGAAGAAACGAAAAGAAATGCAAAGATCAACCAACACAATTATGTGTGTTTTGTGCCTATGTGTGTTTGGAGTGTACATGTATATTTAGAGGCCAGGGATCCTGGAGCTAGGAAGCAGATGGCTAGAGTCTGCAGCAGCTGTTGTCACGATAAAGGCATCTTTTTCACATCTGAGTTTGAGGACGATATTTATTTTGATGATCCGGATAATTGATCGAGTGTGATATAATCTAACAACATAGTTATCCTATAAACCTCGTTGGAAGAGTGGTAGCCAGGATGTGGCGTGGACAACGATTGCGGTTGTCTTATGCTGCATCAAACTTTCTACATTCCAAATCTCAAAGCACAAAGACATCACAGTTAAGACAGAAAGTTGAACAGCAAGGAGAATGAAGCGATTAATTTGATTGGACAAAAGTGCTTTAGTAGAGGTAGCACATGCATTCTGTTTCATTACAATCGTAAACTCCGAACTCTCCAATCCCGACCAACCCCATTCCTATACTTAACAAGAAAGAAAGAGACAATGAAAAGAAGAGAAAACGGCAACGGCCATCTGTGCCATGCAATTTTTAGTACCACAGAAGGGAAAGCCAAAAAAAGAAAGACAAAAGAAAAGAACAAGAATGGGAATAAGAAAATGTATGAGAGGGAAAGAAGGGACAAAGAGATCCGGTTCTGTCTGTTTCCCCTCTCTTAGAAGATCATGCTCTTGACTTGATGTCTGTCACGGTGGCTCGGGCGCGGGCTGCTTGTAGGCGGTGTTGCGTCTCGCACGCTGTCTTGTTGTGACATTGTACGCTTGAGCTCGGGTGCACCAGCCCTGGTATCGTGGGCATCTGCTCCTGATCGACTAGGGTCTGGCGTGTTCTGCTGGGACTTCATGGATTTGGCATCTGATCGTTCCTTGGTCAACACCATATCTGTCCACTTGGCTGTGCTGCTTGTCGAAGGCTTGCCGATGCATGAGCCAAGTGCCTTCATCCAGGCGTCTTTGTCTGCGGCACTCTCTGCGTAGAAGTCGATGGTTTCGCCGTTGGCAAATCTCATTCTGAATCCTTCCTCGACGAACTGGTAGCCGTCGTCTTCTTCGGCAAAGGCAGACTTGCGTCTTCCTTTGGTGGGATGGCCTGATGTAGGATCGTTGACGAGTGATTTCTGGTCGTCAATCAACCTTGTAGCCTTTGAGAGATTGATAGTCGCTCTGGGCTGGCGAGTGTGCTCGTGGTATGCTGTGAGCTTCGTGCCTTGAAGACGGAAGAAGCGGCGGCGCCAGTACGGGCAATCACCTCCTTGCTGACTCAAGCAACCTTCCCAGGAAGATTCCTTGACCTGTTCGGCCGACTTCATCTCTCTAACAGCTGAGCTCATGCTCTTGGGCATATGTTCATCACCAGCACCCTTGGGCTTGGGGATGTACATGAGTTGCAACTCAAGCTTTCCCACTGCGTAAGGTGGACGTCTGATGGTACCATCTCTTCCACCGAAGCCGGAGTTGCCGTTGTTGCGCTTGCTGCGAACACTGCTGACAACGTCGGCATCTTTTTCAATGGCCCACTCGTTGAAGCAAGGTACATCGACAGTCAGCTGACGTCCGAAACACAGAGACTCGTGAGACTTCAAGGAGACATAAGCACGAGCGAACGAGCCAGACTTGGCATCGACGACTTCACGCAGCATATCCCACGATGTGGGTTTGACGGAAGCACGCTTGCGTTGCATCTCTTCTTGCTGGCGACGTTCGATCTCGGCAGCCTCTTCTCTCTCTTTCCTCTCACGCTCCGCTCTCTTCTTTGGAGATGTGAGGAGGCGAGAAAATCTTGATGTTGACGACTTGATAGGCTTTGTGGGAGAGACTGGAACGGGAATCGACATCTGAGGCTTGGGCGCGGGAGCAGGCAGCTTGGTAGTCAGAGTCAATTGGAACTCGAGGTCCTGAAGGACAACGAGCTCGAACTCCTGACCAATCGAAGCAGCTCTGCCGAGCTGAAGGTCAGCAGTTGTCACACAATGTAAGCCATTATCCAAGGTGAGTTGGAAGAAGAGGCGATCGTCTGCGAGATAATGTCAGTTTCAGCCCAGCAAAGTATGAGAAGCAGGCACTTACTGCGTGGTAGCGGCAAATCGAGATCCTTCACGCCAACGACCTTAACAAAGAGTCGACCTCTCTCCTCGCCCTCGTTTGTCTCGTCGGTAGTCAGATACTCATCAACCTTTCCGAGCGAGCTTTCATGGCCAGGCAGAGGAGGCGCCGGCCCACCGACATTGGATCTCCTACCAGAGGATCTCCTGGAGCTCTTACGTCTAGTCTTGCCGTTCCATGGTTCAGTCGTCAGGTACTTCTCGCCGCCACTCGACTTGCGCGGGGTGCGCTTGCTCTTGACAGACGTCGTTGGGTTGACTTGGCCATTGGGAGAGAGCGGACGTTGACTCTCGTCACTGAAGTTTCTGTTGCTAGCGACAATCACCTTCGTGTTTTGACGCATGAGATATCCCTTCTGCACAATAATTAGTATGTGAATTTATCGATGAGGTCCAAATCAAGTCATACCTTTTGGGCTTCAATCACACGGTCAAACTCAGCATCCATGCCTAGACCCATGTCATCGTCAAACGAATCAACAGGGAAGTCAAGGTCGAGCTTCATGTTGCGACTTTGTCGACGGTTTTCATCCTGCTCGGATAGCATGCCTGTTGTCTCATCTTCCCCGTGCTCAACGTCCCTGTCAAGGCTTGTGTCGATCTGAAGAGACGGTTCGTTGTCATGCTCGCCATCAACGGGATTCTGCTGAGATTCTTGGCCAGTCGTCTCTTGTTCCGAGAGCGATTCCGAGCTGTGTGAGTCATCTTCGTCTTCATCCTCGTCAGAACGGGCCTGTTCGTCTGCTTGGGCGGAAGTCTCGGAGCGGTACTGATCAGGAATTGCGGGCACTTCGTAGCTCACATGGCGACGTTGAGCTCTCATGGCTTCCAGGTCCGCAGGAGTACCAGAAGGTCGAGCCTTGAGCTTGCCTTGTGTCTTGATGGTAGCTTTGCGCTCTGGTATTATGGGTGTTTCCTCTGGGGGAGGGGACATATCGATCATTGAACCATGGATGACGGACCCAAAGGACTCACGGCCAATGGTTTCGTCTGATTCAGTCGAACCCTCTCGTCCATATTGGGGCTCGACATTGAAGCTAGGTTGCAGAATTATGGGTGGCTCAAGAACAGATTTGTTGCTTTGCTCCTGTGTGCCAGATGAGGAGGGTGGTGTAGGCGTGATGTAATCTTTCAAGCCAAAGTCGAAATCATCGTTGCCCAAAAAGCTTAGGGGAAGACCCATGCTGCTTGATTCCTCCGTGGACTGTGGGTTGCCAAGTGGAGTTGCGAATGCTTCGTCTTCCATAGGAGATTCCTGCTCGTCTTGGAGAGACAAATGCTCGGGTTCTTCTGGTTGATCGTTGATCAAGACTGACATAGGTGAGGAGTATCGACTTTCATCGTCCTCAGCCTGTGAGTCTTCATCGTAATCAGCATGATGAACGACGGAAGACTGCCTGTCATAATCATCTGCTCTCGCTTCCTCCGACTCTTCACGGAAAGACGGGACAGCACTGAGATCGAGGTAGCTGTTTTCGTTCTCTTCCTTGATAGCGGCGCCAATCTCGGGTTCAAATTGGGTTGACGTCTCGCGAGAGGGGATTGGGACATCAGGATCGAGGTTGGCGAGATCACGGTAGTCTCTGTCGGCGAACGACACCATGGACTCTTCTTGCAGATCAGCATCGAATTGGTCGTACTTTTGGGACTTGACGTTGCGCAGGATAGACTCTCGAGAGATGCTTGGTGCAAAGTCAAAGCCGGCCAAGTCATCGTCTTCGATATCCGAGTGGTCTGAAGCGGCAGCAGCGTCGTCTTGGGTAGATTTGACCTGTTCGTCGACAGGTTCCTCAACATCCTGAGGCTTTTTCATGTCAGACAGAGATGTCTGTAATTTGAGTAGATTCATTCTGTCCTCCATAGACATGTTGGCTTCCCTCATGCGCAGGATTTCGTCCTTCGAGACCGAAGCAGGGCGAGGTGGAGAAGGCAGCGAACGCTGAATACTACTGGCGCGTTCTGCAGCAGCAGCAAGACCACCAGAGTCGACGCGCTCTCTCCTGAAGGAGGGCACGCCAGGAAGCGGAGGCAGAGGTCTTGCTTCAGCATCAGAGTTGTAAGATTCTGAGCGGCTGGAGGAGGGCCGTTGCTCGTTGTTCGAGATCGGGGCATGTCTCTCTGTGGGTTCGTCGTCATGGTCAAAAACATCATCGTAGTCGTTGGCAAGATGGTTACGAGCGACATCAGGACTCATGTGCCTCCAATCTTCGGGAAGGACCACCGGAGTCTTATCCGTGTCCTCGAGGGAGGCATCAAAACTGTCTTCATCAACCGAAGAAGCACGCTCGAAGCTGTTATCTTCGTAGTCATCGGAATCGTAACTTCCTTCTCTCGAGCCCGAGGCGATGGAGGAGGGTTCTGGTGTCTGCTGTTCGTATTCGTTTAGCTCTGGCGGTGCTGTATCGAATGTGACACTCTTCGCATGACGTGGCTGCGCACGAGGAGTAGCGACTCTTTCATCGTCTAGATCCTCGGGCCAATGACTTTGATCAGACTCGAAAGAGCCAGCAAAACGGCTATTAGAAGTAAGAGAAGACTTGGTGGGCGAAGGAGTCTCCCGGCGGGGAGAGCTGGGGGCGGATGTGTTTGTGGCAGAAAGGGCCGATGAAGGACCAGGGATTCTTGATGGGCTCGGATCTGCGTCGGTGGGAGACTTGATGGGGCTGTTTTCCTTGCGAAGACTGTCGAAGCGTGTGAAGACGTTGTTCTGGAAGTTGCCTCCCCAGCCACGGTTGCTCAGAGGGCGCTCGATGACGGGAGAGCTCGAGGGATCGTAGTTGTGCTTTGTTTCGCGAGCATACATGGTGCTGTTCTTGACGCGCGATGCCTTTTTAAGGTTCTCAATGGATGAGCGACGGCCTGAAGTCTTTCCAGTAGGAGATGCAGAGCGCTCGGGGCGCTCAGGACGCTCGGGACTGTTTTCAGAGCCAAAACGGGAGGGAGAGGCGCGGTCCTCCCAGAAGGTGCGTGGTGAGCGCTGTTGCTGCAGCGGTGACGAGTCGAAGGGCGACGAGTCCTTGCTGGTGACCATCTTCTAGCGCAAAGGATCAGCAGGTGGTGGGGGTTGTTGACTTGACGGCGGTCGACTTACCTTGGTGGCCTGGTTGTAACTGGGTGAATTTCTCCTTCTTTCTGTCGAGCCGATTTCTGATAGAGGGCGTGCCATTTTGGTGGGGGAGCCAATGGACGAAGCAGTCGAGTTGGACTTGACTATCTTGAGCGGCTGCACCTAGGTCCAACGTCAGCGCATGTGAGAGAGGGCGATGCAGCCTGGATTACCTGTTCGGTGGCCATTGTTGACGAGGAATGCGCGCTCACCCGTCCAGCGAGGGATGTCGTCTGATATATGAACAAGACCAACGGCGCACGCAAATATAGCGACGCTGTTGCAACCCCAGTTGTAAGTCGACTCGAAGACCAGTAGCAAAAAGCAAAGGTGAATGTGGGAGAACAGAACGATTGGGGTCGGCTAGCTAAGTAGGTATACAAAACAAGCGTGGAGTCTCTTTGTTGTCGTCGGGCGGCATAGCAACCGTTTGCTTTGATGCGGCAGAGTTGGCCATGTGGAAGACTAGCTACAGAACACAAACTCGACTACGGCACGACCTCTCCACTCTTGCATTACCTGGTCCTTCTCTCTACAGAATTCAGAACCCTTGGTTTCCCTCTCATTGTCGCGTTACTGCCTCCACTCAACCTTGATCTCAATCAGAGGATAGTCATGTCATACAAACGGAGACAGACTCGACTCGATACTCAAGAAGTGTCGTGCTTTCCTGAAAACCGTTCTCTAGTCAAACCCCACATCTCGAACCTTATCGCTGCAGTTTTGAAACCAGTGGAACCGGAACTTTTTTTGGATCCTCCATGTTGCAGGTCCGGTCAATCTGCTTGTCGCTCTGCCGTATTCGTCATCTGTCGCTTTCGTTGCCGCTATCACCGTCGCCGCCGCTGTCGACTTCTATACCGCCGACATACACATGCTCTCCTCCAAGATGCGCCCGGCTCTCTGCCCCTTCTGCGAGGCCGCCGCCTTGATGACACGCCCGGTCTTTCCTATGCGCTCCTCCACGCGCCACATGGCTACCACGCAAAAACCTCGACCAAACCGAATGGACTTGTCCCCTAAGGTCGCCTACCCTGATGCCAAACCCCCGAGACGGCGTACGAACAGCCCTTTCGGTGCTATGAACGTCACACATGCAGATATCCGAAATGCGCCTCGTCAACGTCCATCAACAGCTGAGCAGAAGAGAGCAACACGAAATGCTCCAGACAAATACAAGCCCAAGGATGAGAAGGAGAAGGACTCGTTCAAAGCTTTGAAGATGCAGCGTGCTCTCAGTCAAGTCTCGTACAGTCATCGTTCTGCTGTCAAGCAGAGCATAGCCGACACCGAATCTTTCAACGAGTTTGCTCTACTGCCCACCGTTCACCAGTCTATCTCATCCCAGGCTTTGAACGGTATGGACGACACTTCTCCTACTCCTATTCAGAAGCTTGCAATCCCTGCGCTGCTCGGAACCAATGGCAGGAAATCAAAAGACACAGAGGCCATGCAACAATTTCTCCTGGCTGCCGAAACTGGATCTGGCAAGACTCTGGCCTACCTTTTACCAGTCATCGATGCGCTGAAGCGTGCTGAAATCGCCCAGGCCGAACAGGATGCTCAAGTAGAGAAGGAGGCAGCCTCGCGCAAGAACACATACGAGCTCGAATCACCACCGCTATCCAACGAGCCTCATCCCACTACGGGCCGTCCGCGTGCCATCATCCTGGTTCCCACGGCGGAGCTAGTGCAGCAAGTCGGCGCCCTGGCCAAGTCCTTATCCCACACAACCAAGTTCCGTGCAGCCCTTATCTCTGCCAACTTTACCGGTACCGTTATTCGCAATCGTCTGTTCTCACCTTCAGGAGTCGATCTCCTCATCTCTACCCCACATCTGCTCGCGAGCATCAGCGAAAGCGATCCCAATGTGCTATCACGAGTCACTCATCTGGTCATCGATGAGGCCGATTCGCTTCTTGACCGCTCCTTTGCTCCCATCACCGGCAGCATCCTCGATCGTGCTACTCCAAGCTTGAAGCAGCTGGTCCTCTGCTCCGCCACTATTCCCCGTAGTCTTGATTCGTACCTCCGCAAGCGTTTCCCGGACATTCGTCGTCTCGCTACTCCCAATCTACACGCCATTCCTCGTCGTGTTCAGCTCAGCGTTGTTGATGTCGAGAAAGACCCATACAAGGGCAACAGAGACCTCGCTTGCGCAGACACCGTCTGGAACCTCGGCCGTGAAGCAGGCGATGATGCTGTCAAGAGAGTCATCGTCTTTGTCAACGAGCGTGAGAAGTGCTCTGAGCTGTCGCTGTACCTCCAGAGCAAAGGTGTCGATGCCATGGCCCTCAGTCGTGACTCGGACGAACGCAAACAGGCACAAGTCCTTGCCGAGTTCACAGGTGCTACCGTCGACTCCAAGCCTGGCCAGGCTAGTGTTACTACAGTACCTCGTGTGCTGCCTGGTAAAAGACAACTGACCAACACCAAAGTCCTTGTCATGACTGATCTCGGATCCCGTGGTATCGATACCTTGATGGTTCGCAACGTCATTCTGTACGACGTACCCCACACTAGTATTGACTTTATCCATCGTCTCGGACGTGTTGGCCGTATGGGAAGAAGAGGCCGTGGCATCGTGCTCGTCGGTAAGGGTGACAGAAGAGACATCGTCAAGGAAGTACGCGACGGCATGTTCAACGGAAGAGCATTGATCTAGTGGAATGACTACCCATGACAGGCCTGAAAATCTCATCTCATCGATCTCCATTTTGATACCCATATCGTAGCGTTTGACTCAAAATCACAATTCTATTCCCCTCCATCAATGCCATACAATATCAAGCAATTCGTGTAGATGCATGAACGTGAGGCAAGATGGACTCAAATTTACAGAAGGCAAGTCGATCGAATACACATTTTATCTGCAGACATTAGTACTGGGACCCAGGCCAAGTTGTCCTGTGATAGAAACACTGTGAAATCATTCTATACACCGAGATAGAGAAGGAGTCGATGGTGATTCAGTAGATGAACTCTGACCATATTTCGTGAGATTTGCGACATGGGTTAAGCGCCTTCAAGCAACGAGACGAAGCGCAATGAACGAGGGAACGAGTAGCAGGACGAGAAGAACCAGAACGGCTAGCGGGTTTTGCTTCAGAGCGGATGTTACATGGAATCGGTGGAATTTCGGCTCCATGCCATGCCATGCCACTACTTCTAGCTAACATGCCATTCCATGTCAATTATCTAGTG